>CM068364.1:4356047-4461047 GCA_034769755.1 Odontamblyopus lacepedii | reverse complement strand
ACAGGTCACTCCACCGAAACTCAAGAAGAAAAGTTCAAGTAAGTTTGGATGTTTTTACATTTAAATAAGGGAAAAAAAACAATTCAAATCAGTCTCAAAAACTGCACGAACTAAACAACTTGAACTGTATCGACCAAGTGTCCCTGAGCAAGACATTTCACCCTCCTCAGGTGTTCCAGGTGTGTCCGTACGAGCCCTGAGCCCTGATGAAGGTGACGAGGATGAAGAGTGGCTGAAGGACTGGCTGGATGACGAAGAGGACGAGGAGGAGAAAGAGAAAGAGAAGGAGAGGAAAGGAGGAAGAGAGGAGGATGAGCAGAGTGTGAAGGAGAGTTTGAGCGATGGCCTGTCCTCCCTCTCCCTCACGGACTGGGACTCGGACTCAGATACATAAACTATACAACATCAGTGTCATTATTATTCTACTAACGACTGTTTTGGTCATCGTAATATTTTATTCTTTCAGTTAATTGTTTGGTAAAAGGGCGCTCAGTGTGGAGTTTGTACTTTGAAGCCGGAGGAGGACGTCCTGATGAGGGTTACAGAATTTACAGGTTGCAAACGACTTCCGGACAGCAGCCGAATCAACTTAGACGACCTGAAACGAGACCATTTCCAAATAATCGTTTACAGTTAGACGATTATTTATTTATTAATGACAGTGATCTCAATAATGGATCCATAAACTTGTTACAGCTCTAGTTTGTACCCACATATAAGCTTCTTGTTCTGGTTCAAAATGTCGTGATAAATATGAGACGTATTCTAATTTTTCTAACTTGTTCACAGAAAATTGCCACAAAAATACCGGTAGTTGTTTTTAAATCATCATACTTGGACCCACAGTCATTCTAAATGAGCTGCTGCCGTGAACCCTCCTGTATGACAGAAGGAAAACACCGAAACAGAACTGAATCCTCCGGGGGTATGGGGTCCGGTCCCTGTATGACCGGAGCAGGAGCTGTGGTGCCGGCAGTAAGTCAGACCTGTTCCCGGTGCATGTTGGACTTCGCCAGGGCTGCTCCTGTCACCGGTTCTGTTCATTGTGTTTATGGACAGAATTGGACAGAGCTGAGCCCAAAGGCGAAGCTCTGGATTTACCTCAGTCACGTTCCTCCCCTCACCTGTGGTCCTGAGCTCTGGGGAACGACCGAAAAGACCAGTTCGAGATATGAAGAAATGAGTTTCCTCCACAGAGAGGCCGGGCGCTGCCTTAAAGAGAGGGGGAGGAGCTTGGTCACACAGGAGGAGCTCGGAGTAGAGCCGCTGCTCTTCCATGTGGAGCGGACCAGCAGAGGGGAGGAGCATCTGTTCTGATGCCTCCTGGAGGTGTTCATGTCCCACCGGGAGGAGGCCCCGGGGAAGACCCAGGACGCGCTGGAGGGACTCTGTCTCTGGGCCTGGAAACACCTCAGGGTCCAGGAGGAGCTCGGAGTAGAGCCGCTGCTCCTCCATGTGGAGCGGAGCAGCAGAGGGGAGGAGCATCTGTTCCCTCAGGAGGTGTTCATGTCCCACCGGGAGGAGGCCCCGGGGAAGACCCAGGACACAGGTGGGACTCCTCAGGGTCCAGGTGGAGCTGGAGGAAGTGTCTGGGGTGAGGGAAGTCTGGGAGTCCCTGCTTAGACTGATGCCCCCGCGCCCCGGCCCCGGATAAGCGGAAGAAAATGGATGGATGGATTTATTTGAAATGAATAATTCAAAATCATTTGAGTCTCAAATGTGCAGTTTTTTGTTTTAATCTGTTAGAAACACGGACAGTGTAAAGTCTGTGGTTAAATATCAAACAGTCAATAAAAATAGCAAATGAAGATGTGATTGTTTTCTTGCTTTTTATTCCTCAGTCTGGTTTTAATAAATATATCCATGTCCATAGAAACACCAGGCTGAGTTACAGGTCAAATCTGTGGAGAGGCAACCCCACAGTACAGGTTTTTCAGGTTATTTATGTCCAATTTCAGTAAACCACAATATTCCTGTATTGATAAAATGTTTTAAAGCACTATATGTATATATGTGTATGTTTATATTATGTTTCTAAAGTTACACCAGACTCAGTGGAGTGACATTAGTAATTTATTGTGAAAAGATACAATATAATCTAAATGTAATAGGGATTTTATTATAAGACAAGAGACAAACAGAACATGGCACCAAATAAGTATTTTAAACATAAAGTGAAGTGATGCAGTCTGCAGTTATAGAGGGACACATGAGAAACATATAATACAAGATTTATATGGGACTGGTTTATCTGAGCTGCTTTTACATGGACGCGTCTCTGAAATTATCCACTGTGGAAAAGGTAAACTAATATTTTTTAAATATTAGTCTAAATAAAAACAGCAGCTTCCTTGTGATAGTAATTTCCAGTAACGATCTTTGCGGTGATTATTTGGTGACGATATGAGGCTCACAGTTGTGTCTTAATGTGTTTTATTTGCAAGTAAAAAGGACGGACACTGGGGCTGAAGGTTCTTTTTTTTTAGGTCTTTTTAGTAAATTATCAGTCTGTGGTCACTTGTTCATCTCAATTTTTAAAGTTTAGGTTGTAAGAATATGAGACAACAGCAGAAAGGCGCAGATATGGAGTGAATTAGCTGAAAATGTAGGAGTTTAGCAGTTTTCTTGTACTTTTTTCAGCATAAATAGTAGTTTTTGTATGAGCTCCCCCTGCAGGTGTGGCCTGTGAGTGCAGTTTGGGTCAAATACATAGAGATACAGAAGAGTTTTAAGAGCTACTAAATATTTTCACTGTTCTTTGCACCAGTGAAATTCAACTGTGTTTGGGTTTAGCCTGATTTAGTGCTGTTTTTAATGTAGTTTGTTGAGTCCTGGTTTAGTCCTGGTTTAGTCCTGGTTTAGTCTTATTTCTGCCTGGTTTTCGTCCTTGTTTAGCCCTGGTTTAGTCCACTTCTAGACCAGATTTAGTCCTGTTTTAGTCCCGTTTTGGACCCGTTTGTGGTTAAAATGCGTCCATGTAAAAGCAGCCGTGTACAGTTTGATTCTGAGGCCGCGCTGCCCTCTGCTGTTACAGGAATGAAACGACACCTCAACCGCCTTTTTTCGGTTTTTCATTTTTGTTTTCTTTTTGTCATCGCGTTTGGGTTTTTTTACGACTTTTTGTACTCGATGCGTTCCACTTTGACGTCGTCTCCGATCAGCTGGTACACGTACGTGACCACCGTGGAGGCCTGAATGTCCATCAGCACGAACGAAGGGATGATGTTACTGCGAAAAGAGAGGAGGAGGGAGAGAGGTGGTGAGGTGAAGAAGGGACAGGCAGAGAAGAGAGGGAGAGAAAGAACAATTGTCAGAGAGCGATTAGTGAAAGAGGAGAGGAGATGATTGCAGAAACACAAGAACGCTTTAATCAGGACAAAAGGGTTTTAACTCAGATGTAAGTCACTGTCAAAGAGACAGAGCCGTGTCAATATTTAACGAGGTTTTTCACTTAAACGAAGCTGGATCAGGGTCAAACCTGATCTGAGCTCAGGAGCAGGGCCACGGTGAGCACGACTACCGCCTCACAGCTACGAGGTCCCAGGTTTGAGTCCCTTACAGAGTGTGAAAGCTGCAGGGTACGTAGGGTAACAGCTCTGACGTGAATCAAATGTATATTATGAATCCTGTAGAAACAGTGACAGTGACAGGCAGCGGAGTAGTTCTGATCACCAACAGTGTTCTCTACAGTCTTTATATAGAGTGAGTTATGAGTTATGCTGAAAATACATAAGTAACACGCTGCAGAAAGTTAATTACAGATGGATGTTACTCACAACGTGCTTTAAATCGTACTTTATTTGTTTATGTTGTTGTAAGGCGACCTTGGGTGTCCAGAAAGGTGCCTGATAAATAAAATGTATTATTATTTATTATTAAAATGTTTGGAATGTAGAGAATACTGAAATAGTCTTAATTTTTTGATTACATCAGCTTGTGGTATTATTTTAATATTCATTATGTTTCAAAATGCTACACTAGCTTTGAGACAAAACACACGATTTTTATAAACGCAGAAACGTCCTCCAGTAAAATAACAATTGTAAATAAACATGTCAGTGACTTCCACCCATGACTCGCTGTCTAAAGTGTGTAGATCTTTATGTATCGGCAGATGTAGTGTCTTAATGGTCTTGCTCCCGCTGTAATGTGTCAGTTACTACACAAATATACAGATGAAGGAGTGAGGAGCAGAGCTGGAGTCAGTGGGAGCTGCAGCGTGAATAGAAGTAGAACTGCTCCGGGTCGGTCAGTGTTCAAAGCAACACAGATGTGGAACTCTTCACCTCTGGAGCTAAAGTCTCAGTCGAACCTGAGACTTTTCTCATTAAAGCTGAAGCTCTGGATCAAGAACAATTAGGGGTGGGCGATATCTCGATATTTAAAATATATCAAGATAATTTTGAAACTCGATATGAATTCTGACATATCGATATATCGCTATAATGCTTAAGTTTACTTCTGGTTTCGCCGCTTCGCTTGTTTTGCCTTCTCTGTGCCACGCTCGCCTCCGCCTCCTCGCGTTTGTCCCCGCGGAGCCCGGAACTGGCCTCGGACTAAACCAGGACTAAACGTGGCCGCAGAGCCCGGGGCTCGGTCGCGGACTAAACCAAGACTGGGACCAGGGCTCTACAGTGCGCCCATTTCACTCGCATTTGCGAGTAAATATTTCGTTGTGCGAACGGGAAAAACAAACAGCATCTGTGCGAGTGCTTCTGCAGCCACAATAAGGAGAACTGCGCACAGACGTAACATGATGAGTTAAACTTTCTAAATGCACCTGCCCAGCGCGAGCGCAACCGACCTGTGCCCGGGCACTACACCTCCGACCACGCACGACTCCAGCATACGAGCTCCGCGTGTGGCTGATATCACATATGAACAAACTCCACTTCAAAACACACCCACGCCCCTTAAACGAGGAGCGCCCTGCAGCAGGACCCACACCTGCCCCACCGCTCATTAGACACCCCCACACCACTGGACCTTCTCTAAAGCGAGCGCATTTGGACTCGGTCTTGACTCAAGGTCTGAATACTGAGTGCGATCATATTTGTCACAATGTGCGTTTGATTTGGTAAATGTGCAGAGACTAAACATCACTTTAAAACAAGAGAATGTAACTCCAGTTAGGAATGTCAAAATACAGGTTTAAAAATCCTGCACACTTTATTCACTTTGAAGTACTTTTCTTTAAAGTACCAGTGGAAGTTCTCTTAAAGAAGAGGTTTTTAAACTGTAGGTGAGGGTACAAAAAGGGGCACAGAGTGTTTAAGTGCAGTACTAAATGAATATTAATCAGATAAAATTTGTTTGTTGCTTTTGCAGTAGTTTGGGAGGGGGTTATTTTTCCTGTAAAGATATCGAGATATATATCGTATATCGAGATATAGCAAAATATATCGAGATATATTTTTGGTCCATATCGCCCAGCCCTAAGAACAATCATAACTGCAAGCACTAAACTGCAAATGGACTCATGGTGAAGTGACCAGATTTGTGTCAAATGGCGGATCCCGTCCTCTTATTGTTTTTTAGACTGTGTAGTTTACAAATTTCACTGTTTTTCTATTTTTGTATTTGTATTTGTAAAAGCCAAACCAGGGACGGGGGCTGCAGATTAGTCAGATGTACATGACTTCATTTACCTATTTGGTGGCAATGTTTTTTGTACAGTCTCTGACAAATAAACTAATAAAATAAATAAAAATAACAGGAGCAGAGGTAGTGATGATAACAGTATATGAGTGGAGCCGTTGTGTACAGAACAAATGAAAATGAACACTGACGTTAAAATAAAGCGACGTTCATTCAGCGTCTTACCTCTCGAGGGCGCTGTAGGCCCCTGTGGCAGAGCCCGGGTTTATGTAGAACTTGTTTTCATTTTCAAAGGCCTCAAACTTGTGCGTGTGTCCAGAGATCAGGATGTCCACGTCCAACTGTCTCTGGAGCAGAGCCAGAGATGCCATGTCCCCCCACGGGATCACCTATGATCATACAGAGGGGAGGGACTGGTTTAGTCCAGGTTCAGTCCAAGTTTAGTCCAAGTTCAGTCCAAGTTCAGTCCAAGTTTAGTCCTGGTTCAGTCCTGCTTTAGTCCTGTTTTAGTCCTGCTTTAGTCCTACTTTAGTCCTGCTTTAGTCCTGCTTTAGTCCCGTTTTAGTCCCGTTTTAGTCCCATTTTAGTCCTATTTTAGTCCTGTTTTAGTCCTGCTTTAGTCCTGCTTTAGTCCTGCTTTAGTCCTGCTTTAGTCCTGCTCTAGTCCTGCTTTAGTCCTGTTTTAGTCCCGTTTTAGTCCCGTTTTAGTCCTGCTTTAGTCCTGCTCTAGTCCTGCTTTAGTCCTGCTTTAGTCCCGTTTTAGTCCTGCTTTAGTCCTGCTCTAGTCCTGCTTTAGTCCTGCTTTAGTCCTGCTCTAGTCCTGCTTTAGTCCTGTTTTAGTCCTGCTTTAGTCCGGCTTTAGTCCTGTTTTAGTCCTGCTTTAGTCCTGCTTTAGTCCTGTTTTAGTTTTGCTTTAGTCCAGCTTTAGTCCAGCTTTAGTCCAGCTTTAGTCCAGCTTTAGTCCAGCTTTAGACCAGTTTTAGACCAGTTTTAGACCAGCTTTAGACCAGCTTTAGACCTGCTTTAGTCCTGCTTTAGTCCAGCTTTAGTCCAGCTTTAGTCCTGCTTTAGTCCTGCTTTAGTCCTGCTTTGGCTAGGTCAAGTTTAAGTCCCAAACCGAACCAGGACAAGAACTGAACCAGGACAAGAACTGAACCAGGACTACACCTAAAAAAGGAGTAAATTAAGTCCAAATCATGATTTTATTCATTACCTGATGTCCATGAATGAGCCCGATCTTAAACTGACCCACAGTTACGACTTTCTGCTCTGGATAGTTCAGGTTCTAAACAAAAAAAAAGACAGAAATGAGAGGAAATTACTCCAGATTTTTATAGATATTTATTGAAATCTGAAGTTTGGAAACTTTGAATACGAATGACACAGGAAATTAGCAGATAGTTTGTTTGTTATGTTGAGCACCACATGCCAATGGTGAACTTTTGTGTCAATCAAATCACCATTTCAATACTTAAAAGGTCCTATATTACTTCAAATTGGCTCTTTACCCTTTAAATCACGTTATAATGTTGTTACCTTCTCAAAAACATACCCAGAGTTGTGTTTTGTTTCATTCACACATTTGAGTAAACCTTTATTATTAATCTGTCTTCATCTCCAAATCTTAAAACATTCTGTTCCACCTTGTGATGTTGGTCAAGATTTGTGTGTTAAACACGTGTGAATGACACAAAACACAACTCCAGGTCTGTTCGTGACGAGGAAACAACATCATAACCAAAAATAAAATGAGATGCTGCATTTCCGGCGTGTTTTACCTCATCGAAGTCGCCCCTGACGATGTGCACGTCCCCGGCCAGGGTCTTGAGGTAGTCGTAGCTCTCTTTGGTGCACAGGTTCCCGGTGCAGAGGATGTGTTGGATCTTTCCCGGGACCAGGAGCTTTTTGAACTTTGCCGGGAGCGAGTTACATCTGTGAGGGATGTGGAGGTCTCCGAGCACCAGCACCAACTGAGGCACAGGGGACAGAGTGAGCACAGAGGCGTACGGAGGAGGGCGGGTGAGATTTTCAGAGTAAAAGCCTCAAAATAACCCATCCACTACACTGATCCCTGAGTAACACATGAATAACATTGCCAAGAGAGAGAAAAATGTTACGAATTTGGTCTAGAACAGCATATTTAATGAATGTTGTAGTAATAGTAAATGAAATAAGCTTGTCTCTTGTGACTATTGTGTCTGAAATAGTCCATAATATGGCTTTATCTATCTCCACAGAGACAAGGCGGCGATGCCCTGATGGTCACACAACCCTGCGCACAGCGAGAATGTATTTCGAGCAACCTGTGATTGAAGAAATGCAATCAATAAGTCGCAATAGCTTAAATGCCATACTGTGGGACATTCTTAACAAATAAATATCATGTCCATGGAAATAAGCAGGTGGTGGACCCTCCTAAAGTTACACAGTGCATCTTCACATAACTAAATGCTGTTTTTTTCAATTACATTATATTATTTCTGGACTTTTCATTTGAAATATACGTTGAATTACAGCAGTAAACATACATCTAATATTAAATTATCAGAAATACTCAAGGTTCAAACCAGTGAGAGAGGTTTACATAGAGTTCGGAGACGGACATATTGTGGTTATTTTGCTTTATGAAACTATTTTACCATTATTTATGTAGTAACAAGCTGCTAATTCTTTTCCAGTATTTTATTTCCTATCGACTAAATTTTACACAAGATGCTAAGTAGATGCACTGTATTGGACAAATTAGACGATTAAAATTGGAAATTAAAATTGAGTTCTGCTTTCTCTTTTATGACAGTATCAGATCTTCAGAGCTTCAGACGTGTGTACGTGTCTAAATTCAACAGGTTTAGGCATTTTAATCGTATAAAAAGGCACGAAAAACTGATATACTGTAATTCAGACACAGAAGAATGCACCGTCTCTCTGCTACAGTTACATCACCTGTGTGTAGGAGTGGGCCACACAGACACAAATATTTCCTTTTTTTTTTTTTTAGATTAGATTGACAAATAACAAAAAACAGACATTCGTATTTTGGAAGTCCACTGAAAATGTGATAAAATGTTACGATTTCAGTTTATTTATTAAGACAACATTACCTTTTTGTTTGTTTTTATCAGATAATTGTGCGGTTTTATGTCCATTATACTTAATATTCTAATTTTGCATATCTTCATATAAATTCTTTTTGATGTTATCGTATAGACAATACATCACCAGCCTATTCATGGGTCTCAGCTTCCTGTTTATAGTCAACATTTTGATCGTACAAATGCATTAAATCTTTTATTACTATGGCGAAAGTCCTAGTTTTTCACAATTCTGAAACCCATGGATAAGAACATTTGTAAAACCTGTAACCACCGCAAACAAAAACAGGTGGGAGTTAATATTTGTAGCGTAGGTGAGTTAGTAAAAGTAGATTTAGGTAAAAGGTTGAGAACATCCAAAGCATTATTATTGTACAGAGATCACTGTGAGTATTTCTTTAGTGTTTTAAATAAGCGGCACACAGTTCCCCTGAGTGAAGTGACTTACCCTGTGCCCTGCCTGGATCAGCGCGGAGAGGAGTGAGAGAGGGAGAGGAGTGTGACATGAGCAAAATATAACAACAAAAAGAGGTGATAAAAAGAGAAACTGAAATTAAAAAGTGCACGGGTTAATAAAAATAATCATGATTAAAAACAAATCAGAAACATGGTGTGGCTGAATCAAACGTTAATGTGGGTGGTTAGTGACTGAAAAAAAAGCATAAATAAAAACATGATTAGGAGAGAAAGCAAACTGAAAAGTGAACATTCATGACAATAACCGAATTAAATCATATCTTAAATGAAAAATAAATAAATAAATAAATAAACAAAAAATGTGAAATATAAAAAACTGAAAATGGGATAAAACTTCAAATCTGAACCACCCAGTTCTAGGTTTGTAGCTATAGTCAATATTCAAAGTAAAGTAATTGTGTTTACAAATATATTACAGCTGAATGTTCAATAACTTTGAATTTATGACAACAAATGTATTTCTTGAATGTAAAAAATAAGTATTTTTTTGTGATATTAGTAAATAGTCAATACTCGTAGTAACGTCATGTGTCTAGTAACATTTTGTGTAAATCTGGTGAAGAAGCGGCTGAAGAGAAAACATCAACAAACTCAGAATTAACTAAAATAAGACTACGGGGTTTGTAGTTATATGTCCAGTAGCTGTTATGCAAAAAATGTAATCTATTATTTAATCTATAAACTAAACATGCCAATACCAAATCCTATCTGATCTGTACACTGCAACAAAACTTAAGCTATAAACACTTAAATCTATTAGAAAATGATTTAAAATGGTGAAATTATGTTTACTTGACAAGTTATCTTAAAATAAAATATCTCTAGACTAGACTTAAGCAGTCTCAAAACTAGTAAGTAAGTAATAAATCTGAAAACAAGAGGAATAACCTGATAATCCTGATAAGTTTTTAAATCTTGGCCAGATCAGAGACACTTGCAGTGTAATAGCATGCAGAATGAATGAAATGTAGTTATAAATGCTCTCATTTAGTCTACAAGCAGCCCAGATTTTATGTGGGTATAATAAGCACGTTCATTGCTTTATTCACATGTAATAGCTGTAAATACCTATAAATAAATTGCTTACTGAAAAAAATAACTGTCTTGTGGAGAAGTTGCTCTTAGCTGGTTAGCACAACAAGCTAAGGTGTTGGCCACAAGTCAAACTTTAGCTCTGTCAATTAACCTACGTGTACAAATTTGCTCTAAGCAATATTATAATGATAACTGCAAATGTGTAGAATACAAATATAGCTTTGATCGACTTGATGAGCTTGTTTTATAATATAATTTAGGCTATATCGTTCAGCTGTCATGTGATCACTTCTGCACCACGGAGTAGAGATTCGCCCAGAAAATACGTCTTCATTGAAAACTAAAACCACGCACAGGACATAATAAACGTCTAAAATGCATCTTTAGCCTATCTACTATCTCCTCGAGTCGTAAAAATGTTTAATTGTTGCATTTTCGTCATTATTTACTCACCATTTTCAATATTTTGCTAGAGCTGCAAAGGAGGAAGTGGAGGAGGCGAGGCAGCCAATCAGAAACGAGAACGATACCGGAACTACTGCTGCGTGTGACCTTTCAGAATAAAGGTACAACATTGAAAAACGTTTAAATAAAATCACAAAATCTTAAATTAAACACGAAAAATTAGGTTAAATTGCAAATAAATTACACCTACAAAGATTAATACATCAAAAGTACATGAGTATTACGTTTAAACGCATCTGTAATCGAGTAAAGTACGCAAATATAGGTTAAACTTGATGAAATTGAGTCGAGATAAGAAATAAACATACTAACTTTTTATTTAGTTGCAAACTTTGCGTTGCTATTTTCTTAAACTATAAAGTAGATTTGAATGTTTTAAAGAGGTAAAATGACAAAATTGCATCGAAACTGTTGATTTTAGTGAGCTTTATTCGGTCTTTCGGTCGAGATAAGAAGCAAACAAGCTTTAACTTTTTATTTAGTTGCAAAAATGTTCACTTTACGTTGTATTTTCCTAAACTATAAAGTAGAATTTGGCGTTTTAAATGTTTTAAAGAAGTAAAATTATAAAAAATTACATTGAAACTGTTGATTTTAGTGAGCTTTATTGCGTCTTTCTTTCTGGTTTCCACCGGATGGGGAGACGGACAGTCGCTTGACGCTCTTCGCCAAAACGACTTGTGCTTCTCCGCTTTTCGCAGAACATTCGAGAGGTAAGGCCCCAAATCACACAACCGACACATTTTACACACTTATACAACCGTTTAAACCTTTAATCACTTGATTTCACCTCGAAAATGAAGCTAGATGCTCGTTTATACCCGAGTTATTTAATCTATCGTCACAGCTGGCTGGGACTAGCTTCGCTTCTGGCCTTGCGTTACACTTGGCAGCTACGAAACTGGATTTAACGTCGTCATTTGCTCTGATACACAATTTAAACTACCAAATAACACCTAAAATGTAGTTTATGACTGGATTTACGTTTATAGTTTAAGTTAAAAGCGATTTTCTTGTCTTGTTTTGCCTATATTTTCCACATTTGCGCCGTAATTTCTGATGTAACGTGTTTGGCAGCCACGCTTCTCGTAACCTGAGCCAGCTGTCAATCTCACATCGCTGTATTTAATTGCATTTTGGTGATATTTATTTTCGTTTAACCTTCATTTTTTGACTTATAACCACTCGCCACGTTGTTGACTTGAAAGTATCTGTCACGTTGCAATCCCAAATCGATGACATATTTGTTTATCTTGCTTTCATAACAGGTTTCTGGCTCTTGGGGCAAATCTCCTCCGTTTCCAACCCGCCTTGCACCACTTTGGCACCGTTTTGACGCTAAAAGGTGTTGAACTGTGCATCTTTACATCGCCACAATACCTTCTTTTAACAAGACCCTTTGCTGTAATCGATACGGGGCCAGCATCCAGCCAGCGACATCGTTCACTGCGGTTCTTGGACGACTAGTGTTGGGTTTATGTCTTTGTTGTGCGAAAACGGTGAGTACGCAGCATGCCCATTCATTTTTACGCACATTTCGGCCACTAACCCCCAGTTTGTACGCTTTTGAGTGTGTTTGTAAAGCAACAGGAGCGGAAGATTGTGCAATACAGCCCAGTTTTCTCATCCACGGTATCAAAATGGCGTCGTCCAGTCACTTACTCGTGCGCTATGACGCACTCTGCACCAAGACGAGCTAAAGCCGAGCTAGTTAGCGTTTTCCTGAAATAGTAGCACCCTTTAGCCTCATGCAACTTGCAGATTTGAGATAACCGCTCATTAAGGGGTCGTGCCAGGTCAAGACGATCTGTTTTTGTGCGTAAAATGTGCCCAAATCGCACGTTTTCATGCGCATGTTGGACATTCAGTGCGCTAGGCCTGCCCCTGATTCGCATATGCAGCACTGTACGCAGGATATTAAAATGGTAAGGGACCAAACAAGCCTGCCAAGAGGATTATAGTCCAAGTATTAAATAACACGACATGCCAATCACACAGGGAGAGGTTTAAGATGATCCATGGCGCGTATAAGTCTCCCTGGATCCGCTAGTGCCTCCACTGAATTGAATGGAAAACACTCCACGACACAAATAACACTGACTACAGGTTAATTATTATCTTAAAGAAAAAATAATGGGAATATTTTCTGGATACAATAAAATGACTAGATTGTAAAGTCATATCTGTATGTTTTATTATGGTCAACATGGTGTAATAAATTAATTAGTTAAGCATGGCGAATTTATAGCTAAATTAAAATAATACAAAATCTGTTATCACTATGATTTAATTACTATATCGACTTATCGTTTGATACGTGACAGATGGAACAATACTTTTTTGGAGTCATTTATCATGGGTACATTTTCTTATCTAGTGGAACATTTTTGGTTATTTTTGTCAATATGATAAGATTTGTGATGTACACAGTTGAAAACTCATTACAGATCCAAGCAATTTAATTTAATTCTCTTTATTTATTTTTCATTGTGTCTGCGGCATAAATTGGTCTCAGTATTATTTATTTTTCTACAGCTATATATATTTTACTTTAAAAATTGTTGACAGCCTGATTTGTACTTGTACTACAATTTAATCATAGGAACTAAACAAACGTAATATAAGTTCTGTCCATTTTTTTTCGGTAAATTCGAATGGAAATTGCTTTTATCTGTCAGTTTATGTCACATTAACTGTACTTTTTCATTCATCAAGTTGGTCACAGACTAGATTAATGCTGATCTATTGAATAATATGAACAAAACAAATGAACAATTTCAGTTTTTCTTGGTCATGGGTCAATAACCTGAAACAATCTTTGAAAACTTAGCGGGTCTTATGAGATTAGTCACCCCTAAACACTAAATGAATCATCACATCGCCTCATTTGTTCCATTGGTCATATGGTTTTACTCTTTCAGACTTGCTCTTCTACATTTGACCTTCAACTCGTGTGTGTCATATGTTAGTTTGAAATTTAATTTAGGGATGTAACACTAACTGAAATATCTCTATATCGTATCGTCAGCGGTGTCTCAGTAATATCGTGGACCGTCACAATATATCAAATTACAAGTTTCTTTACTTAAATTAATAGTTTTGGAGCAGCAATGGCTAAAAAAAAGTGCAGACTACATGAAGAAATAACTGTTCTAAGCACTTTTAAATCTTCATTCTTTGAATTAAGTCTTGTGAAGGCATTTTTAGAGGAAAAAATAGCAGTTTTGTGAGCCTCCACAAAATATTGCAGTAAATATCGTATGGTTAGATGCATATCGTGAAAATATCCTACCAAGAGAGAAACAGGCAAACCTTTGGATCTGTCATAAACCAAAAATTAAGATTTAAAAGTGATCAATAATGTAAATTGGATTGAAACACAGCAAAGGATCATGGTCTATGTAGTTCCATCTGTTTCTTTTAGTTGTTTAAGAGGAGATTTGATATACTGTGATGGTCCAGGATATTATTGTGAGACTTTTGCCGGTACGATATGATGATATTTCAGTTATTGTCACATCCCTAGGCATATACTCGTCTGTGTGCTCTTATACTTGTTCTGATACAGCTCAAAATCATTCTAAAGCTATAGGAAAGGCTCATTTTTGTCCAGTGAATGGGCCTTTTTTTCTCTACCTGCTCAATTGAGGATCTAGTTTTGATACTGGTTTTAGCATCTGCTTTTCGATACTTTGGACAACTCTAGTATGAGTACACTGAGGGAAAAGATTAACATTTTATAAAGCCAGAACCCGTACTGTTAAACTCCACTGGCCTGTACGCGCTGCTGCACTCATTTAAATACAGCAAAACGGTCTGTTAATGTTCAGAGTTTGAAGGAGAAGTGATCTCTGTGCGTGGGTCTAAATAAATATTGGTAAAAGGCAGAGTTCATGCAAATAGAGCCCGGGTTTAACTCTCGTCCTTCAGTGGCGGAGAGTGACGCACTGAAAATGTAGATTCAACAAAGTCAACACTCAACAACTGCTGTAACGAGAGAGACATTAACGTAGGGCTGAAACAAATAATCGATTACTTAGATGATAATGAACTAATCTAGTCATCAAATAATCGTTATCTGGACCATACACGCTGCAAATTTCTCTGATCTGGTCAAGATTTTAAAACTTATATCAGGTTTTTCATCTTGTTTTCAGATTTATTATCAGTTTACTAGTTCTGAGTCTGCTTAACTCTAGTCTAGAGGTCGTTTATTTTTAGATATCTTATCAAGTTAAATTATCTTGCTGCACGGACATAATTTCACTGCTTTGAAGTCATTTTCTGATAGATTTAAGTGTTTATATTGTAACTTTTGCCTAAGCTTATTTGCAGTGCAGACTCAAACATGCCATTTCCAGACAGTGACGGGCTCGTCAAAGCTAGAATTACATCAAAATTACACGAAATATGTTTATTTAGTGGCTTTAATGAAACTATAATAAAGTATAAAAACATGTGTGGAAATGGGGGTCAACGGTCTGTACTTTCACTTCCGCTTACTCCTTTTGAGAATTGCGTAGTTTTGATACTTTGCAGTAACATCATGCTGGGGCTGTACTGCATGTATTTCTATGGTGGAATGTTCAGCAGCTAACATAGTGACATGAGGCGCACACATAATCAAACACTGCCATGAAAGTTTTTTTTTAAATGGTGTGAAAACGCAAGAAAAAACAAACAAAATGGATTTAAACTACAGATTTTCCGTCTGTGATCAATACGATCTGAACTGAAATTTACCGTATTTTTCGGATTATAAGTTTCATTTCGTTTCGGTTTGGGTGGACTTATACTCGGGTGCGACTTATATATTACATTTTTCACACTGACAGCCCATAGACCAAATATTTGAATCGTGTATATATGAATCAAAAATAAATACAAATTGTTATGCTTTTTTCATTTTGGTTTTAGAGACAAATACTAAAGAAAATATTTTTTATTTTTTATTTTTTTTGGTTCTATATTGAAAAACGAATGAATGAATGATACAGATTCTTCTCTATGGGGTTGTTTTTTATTTCTGTAACTTCTATAACTCTCCTTTCAAGATAAAATGTCGGTTCTTGGTCTCTGATTTTATAAAAAATTCCTCCAAAAAGTGCGACTTATACATGTTTTTTTCCTCCTTCATTGTGCATTTTTTGGCTGGTGCGACTTATAGTCCGAAAAATACAGTAGCAACAAACCAAATCTATCAGCAAAATAAGTTGGTTGCAGCCCCAGATTGTATTTTTTTCTTAATACACCTGGTAATTGGAAAAAAACATAAGATGAACGCTTTTAATTCCGTACATTGGAACATTTTGGGCAACTGGAAAAGCTACACCGTGCACCTTTTAATTAAGATGTTAGATAAGTGAAACGCGCGGTTCTGTGCTCTTGTAAGAGTTATTTAAAACCCGTATTTGAATAGTTGGCAGCTGTAGGCCTCCTGTATTTGAGCGCAGAACAAGAGAAGTCCTTATGCTGCTAAAGCTCCTCAAACAAAGCTGTTTTTCAGTCTCTGCAGTGCGTTCAGTTTGTTCAGGGGGTGAGACTCTGGCCCGTGAAAACAGGCCTTCACTGCTGACGACGGGGGGATCTCTCGTTCACTGGATATGGGGCTGTCAGCAGGATTCACCAGCTCACGGGGGGGCGGGGGCAATAAGGATAGATGAGGACAGACGAAACACTGAGCGGCGCGGGGTTGGGCTGACTTCGGTTTACTTTCCCGTGAAATATCCGAACGGTAAATTCACAGATGTTGAACCTGAGCTTTTCTATCACTGACCACACCCAAGATTTCACTGTATTACAACAAAAACCTACATTTAAACAGGATTAATTTGAGCTGCCACATCTTAAATATGATTGTTTCGATGTCATTATAATCGGTTTAGGGCTGATCATTGTCTCTAAATGTAAGATTCAGTCGTTTCTAATGTCAAAAGTGAAAAAAAAAAACGTGGTTGGGGCAGAGTTCAGATTTTACAGGAAGAAATGTTTGTGAAGAGACAATGGTTAACAGTTTGTTTATCGTTTTAACATCGATAAAGCCCTTTTTTCATACCCAGAACTAAGCTAAACTAATAATTGTGGCACATAATTTCAACTGCACCTGATTTTTACCGTCTTAAAAACATGAAAAATAGAACTAGAACATTTGAAACAGTTTTCAGTGGTGCAAAGTTATTCCTCACTTCCCTTAAACATTCAAGAGCTTCATAATAGAATGAAAACCCTTTAGCACTTGGTTTGCATCTGTTATTATCGGATTTAGGGGCGGGACGAGATAGAATTTTTACAAAACGAGACACGAGATTGGAGATTTTGACTTTATAATAAATAAATTGTCAAAATCTCAAAAAAAAAGTAACTCAGCAGTACTTAACTCATTTTTTTTATCCAATCCAAACATAAAAACATGGGGAATAAAATCTCATGATAATTTCTCTCCCAATTTTGGAATCGCCATTTTTGATTTACTTTATTTAATATTTTCCTGTCATTGTAGCAGCGCTTTTTAGGACTGCAGCTTCTCAAAAAATGTAACTCGCCAGTGCTTAACTCAGTTTTTTTATCCAATCGAAACGTAAAAACATGGGGAATAAGATCTCACGAGGTCATTTTCCTCATTTGTGCACAATCTCGTGGCAATTTTGTCTTGTGAGATCTTGTGGCACGAGATCTTATCCCCTTCCCTAGTCGTAGACGTTGTTAATTTAACCTTTTTAATGTCCCCATATTGCAAAAAAAAACTGACTAAAAACATAGTTGCAGCTTTCACATATTGAATGATAATTACTGGGACAGGCCTAACTGTTTGACCTGTTATAAGCAGTGTTGGGAAGGCGACGTTTAAAATGTAATCCCCTACAGATTACAGATTACATACCCCAAAATGTAGTTGGTAACGTAATCCATTAAATTAAAGTGAGTAACGTAATCTGAATACTTTGGATTACTTGATATTGTCATGATTTTTAAAACTACATGAATGTAGCAACCACCTCCTGCACATTCTTATTTGGGTTTAGACCTGGTTTAAGACCTGGTTTAGACCTGGTTTAGACCTGGTTTAGACCTGGTTTAGACCTGGTTTAGACCTGGTTTAGACCTGGTTTAGAACTGGTTTTAGTCCTGGGCCTGGCCCACGGGCCTGGACATCTATAGCCTGTCCGTCCATGGGAGTGGATCCCTCCTTCACTGTAGTTCTCCCCGAGGTTTCTTCTTTTTCCCAGGACCCTGGTTTTTTTTGAGTTTTTCCTTGCTGAGAAGGAGGGTCTAAGGACAGGGGATGACTGGACGATGTTTCATTTGCTGCTTTACATGAATGTTGTTTATTCCTGTTTTGATATGTCTGTGTGTATGTTTTACTCATGCATATCTTGGAACGCCCTTAGAGGCTACTGTTGTTGTGATTTTGGGCACTACAAAAATAAATTGAATTGAATTGAATTTTAGACCTGGCTTAGTCCTGGTTTTAGACCTGTTTTAGATCTGGTTTAGTCCTGGTTTTAGTCCTGACTTAGACTTGGTTTAGTCCCGGTTTTAGACCTGTTTTAGAACCTGGTTTAGTCCCCGGTTTAGACCTGGTTTAGTCCTGGTTTTAGACCTGTTTTAGACTTCGTTTACTCCTGGTTTTAGACCTGTTTTAGACTTCGTTTACTCCTGGTTTTAGACCTGGTTTAGTCCTGGGGTTAGACCTATTTTAGACCTGGTTTAGTCCTGGGGTTAGACCTATTTTAGACCTGGTTAGTCCTGATGTTAGTTCTGGTTTAGAGGTGCACAGGACTTTGGGTTTCCGACAATGAGTGGAATTACCACAAAAAAAAAAAGGGATATAGCCCAAAATGTGAAAACGGGAAAATACCGCAGTGTAATCCATTTATTTCGACAAAGTAACTGTAATCCACTGAAACAGTAACTGTAATAGAATACAGTTACTCCTAATTGCGTAAGGCCGGTACATGTGATCTGTTACTCCCAACACTGGTTATAATCGCTAACCTCTCTCTCTCTTCTTCTTCTCTTGCAGAGCTGTTGCGCAGCCGTTGGATCCTGTGTGGTGGAACCGTTGCCTTGACGCCCTCAGCTCTCGGCCACAGCGGCACAGTTTTCATGTCAGAGACCGAGCTCGCTTGTACTCGTTTATGTCATCCCCTCTTTTCCAGACAGAAGATCCCGAAAAGTCCCCAAAGATCCTCTTATCTCACTGATAGTGCCCACAGCATCCATCCAACATGGCTGTCAACGTCAACCGCAGCGTGTCAGACCAGTTCTACCGCTACAAAATGCCCCGTCTGATCGCCAAGGTACACAACTGTGGTCTGGGCGTAGAAACGTGGACACTGCCAAGGGAATATTGAAGGTTTGAGGCAGGGAAACGTCAAACAAGCTTAAACTGAGCCCAATATCAGACTCAAGAAATCAGCTGCATGAATCAGAATCATGTAAAAGATCTTCATTGGCTTTGGCTTCTTGTTATAGGCGACATTTTGAGGAGTTTTCATAATAAAAAATAAAAAATAGCCCTGTTCTAAAACCCATGAATAGACGTTTCTGGGGAAATCGTTTTTTTCTTGAAAAACATGTATTCTTACTGATCATGGGGTCGCTTTTCCATAGGCCTGACCTGTAAACTGGCTCTGTTTTGTCACTGTGGAGACGTACTGTAAAATATTCCACTGCCGTAGCAACAAAACCAGCGAATCACAAATACACTCAACAAAAATATAAATGCAACACTTTTGTTTTTGCTCCCATTTGTCATGAGATGGACTCAAAGATCTAAAATTCATTCCAGATACACAATATTACCATTTCTCTCAAACATTGTTCACAAATCTGTCTAAATGTGTGATAGTGAGCACTTTTGCTTTGCTGAGATAATCCATCCCACCTCACAGGTGTGCCACATCAAGATGCTCATCAGACACCATGATTAGTGCACAGGTGTACCTTAGACTGCCCACAATAAAAGGCCACTCTGAAATGTGCAGTTTTGTCTCACAGCAAAATGCCACAGATGGCGCAAGCATTGAGGGAGCGTGCAATTGGCATGCTGACAGCAGGAATGTCAACCAGATCTGTTGCTCGGGCATTGAATGTTCATTTCTCCACCATAAGCCGTCTCCAAAGGCGTTTCAGAGAATATGGCAGTACATCCAACCGGCCTCACAACCGCAGACCACGTGTAACCACACCAGCCCAGGACCTCCACATCCAGCAGGTTCACCTCCAAGATCGTCTGAGACCAGCTACTCAGACAGCTGCTGAAACAACTGGTTTGCATAACCAAAGAATTTCTGTACAAACTGTCAGAAACCGTCTCAGGGAAGCTCAACTGCATGCTCGTCGTCCTCATCGGGGTCTTAACCCGACTCCAGATCGTCGCCGTAACAGACTTGAGTGGGCAAATGCCCACATTCGATGGCCTCTGGCACGTTGGAGAGGTGTTCTCTTCACGCATGAATCTCGGTTTACATTGTTCAGGGCAGATGGCAGACAGCGTGTGTGGCGTCGTGTGGGTGAGCGCTTTGCTGATGTCAATGTTGTGGATCGAGTGGCCCATGGTGGTGGTGGGGTTATGGTATGGGCAGGCATCTGTTATGGACGAAGAACACAGGTGCATTTTATTGATGGCATTTTGAATGCACAGAGATACCGTGATGAGATCCTGAGGCCCATTGTTGTGCCATACATCCATGAACATCACCTCATGTTTCAGCAAGATAATGCACGGCCCCATGTTGCAAGGATCTGTACACAATTCTTGGAAGCTGAAAATGTCCCAGTTCTTGCATGGCCAGCATACTCACCGGACATGTCACCCATTGAGCATGTTTGGGATGTGCTTGACCGGCGTATACGACAGCGCGTACCAGTTCCCACTAATATCCAGCAACTTCGCACAGCCATTGAAGAGGAGTGGACCAACATTCCACAGGCCACAATTGACAATCTGATAAACTCTATGCGAAGAAGATGTGTTGCACTGCATGAGGCAAATGGTGGTCACACCAGATACTGACTGGTTCCCCAGACCCCCAATAAAGCAACAACTCTTTACTGCTTTAAAATCCTGTACCTGAAGTTTTGCTCCACATTTCACAAATAATAATAACACAGTTTGGACTTGTGTGTAAACTAGAAGTCTCACAGTCTCGAGTGGTTTTACTGTAGACAGGAAACGGCCGACGCCGTCGCGTTCACAGCTTTGCAGCCTGTGGTCTGCCTGTGGTCTGCAGACAGATCCTGCTGCAGTCTGTGAGAGCGCAGATTTTAAGTCTCATAAATTTCTCCTCGTGTCTGTGGTGTTTGCGCTTTTTGTCGCACGTTTAAAAATCATTTAAGCCCAAAAAATCCTCTAGTGTGTAGTGGCCTTCAGTATACATTACTAAATACTAATAAAGTGCAACACTAAATACAAGCAGTCAGTTAAATACTGTTCCACTTTAACTGTAGACTTCTAACTGTATGTTTTAATCGTACTTAATTTGTTTCTGTTGTTGTAAGGCGACCTTGGGTGTCCAGATTAATAAACAAAATGTATTATTATTACACCTCTCTGACAATTAATGTCTACTTTACACAGTATTACACTATTACAAGATAATATTCTTCAGAGATTTTGTAATAATATCTAATGCATCACATCTTGCGACTCTATAATTCAGATTAGATTGGTTTAGGTTTATTTAACATATTAAACTGTGTTTCAGGTGGAAGGCAAAGGGAATGGAATCAAGACGGTCATTGTCAACATGGTGGATGTTGCCAAGGCTCTGAACAGGCCTCCGACATGTGAGTCACACCATCCGGGGCCGCAGACTTTACAAGGGCTTTAAAACAGGCTTTAAAACAGGCTTTAAAACGAGCTTTAAACACACTGGACACACCATGAGATCTGATCATGTTTCATTTAGTGGTAAACACAGGAAGTTTACAAATGTTGGTTTTTGCGTTTGGAAAAACTGCATCAGACGTCCTGTAAACTCTGTACTTCTACTTGTAGGTGGCTCTATTAGGAATGTCTTGTACGCGTTTCTATTGTTTTGACTTCGTTGGAAAGCACCTTGAGAGCGTAAAGAGCTCTATAAATAAAGATTGACTCACAGGGAGTTTTCCTGCCCAACGAGACTTCCAAGTTATATTGAATCTAAAATATAATGGTATTAGCAGCACACTGAAGCTTACGCAATACAACACATTTTTCCGCTTCATTTAAATGGGGAATGACTCAAAGATGACGTTACTTTGAAGTGAAATTCTACTGTGACTTTACTGTCTCTTTGCTTTCAGACCCGACCAAGTTTTTTGGTTGTGAACTGGGCGCTCAGACCCAGTTCGATTCCAAAAACGACCGCTACATCGTCAACGGCTCACACGAGGCCAACAAGCTGCAGGACATGCTCGACGGGTTCATACGGAAATTTGTGCTGTGCTCCGAGTGTGACAACC
The DNA here is from genome assembly GCA_034769755.1 of Odontamblyopus lacepedii. Classification (NCBI taxonomy): domain Eukaryota; kingdom Metazoa; phylum Chordata; class Actinopteri; order Gobiiformes; family Gobiidae; genus Odontamblyopus; species Odontamblyopus lacepedii. The sequence goes on along the minus strand of CM068364.1, from coordinate 4,438,932 downwards.
CCGAAACTGATCTGGTAAACGACAGCTTAAGAAGTTAAAAGTGCACGGAGTAACTTTTAGGTTGGGGTTCTGCCACCTGCTTGTTCCACAGTGTGACATTAAACGGCTCTACTTACATTTATTCAACTACAGGTGGTTTTATAGCTCAGAAATGCATAGAAAAACGGGCGTTCTGACTGTGAGCGGGGTCGCCTCTCCACAGAGCTGACCTGTAACTGGGTCTGGTTTGGTTTCCATGAAGGATAGAAAGGTTAAAAAATAGGTTTAATTGTGAAGCATTCCAGACAAAGCGATAGCATTTCTATGGAGAAAAGGGTTTTGACCCTCTGCCAGAAAAGTGACACAATGATGCGCTAAATATTGCACTTTTACTTATTTATTATCTTTATTTATTTGAATTAGGACAGTGCATATTTATCAACATGTCAGCAAACAGCATCAATATAAATATACCGGAATTGGCACAAGAGCTACTTTACATTCATTGTCCTGAGGCAGGTCAGAAGAAGCACCCACAGAGGGGAATGTACAAGTGCACAGACATGATGCCAAATTTTAAGTTTTGAAAAGGCCCCAAGAAGAAAATCTACCTGTGAGAGCATGTTTGCTTATTTTTTTTAACCAGTGTTTTCGAGCGTTCTTAAAGGTTCACTAGGGACGGGCATTCGATTAAATTGTCTTCACCGATCGTCAGGAAAATTAACGATCGATTTTCGATTAATCATTAACATTTTATATTAAAATTACCACTGTTATTACCATTACTAATCTGCATAAATAAACTCAACTTTACAACATATAATCACTAGAGCCACATCAGTGTGAGATCAGAATGTGTTTAATGCAGCTTTGCGCACATTTGTTTCCGTTTTACAGAAACAAAACTTAAAACCACATGGCTCATTTGCGTAAACGGAAAGCGAAAAAAGCAGCTGATGCCTCAGACACGAACACGAGTGGAATCTTTCTGTGACAGAGGATGTGATGAGGCTGCTGAGTCTGTTCTCTGCATGTGTCACGTTGGAGATGCTGCGTAAACGTGCGAAACCAGGACACTCAAAAAAAAAAGAAAAAAAAAACAAAAGGATCATAACCCGGGACACTGATGTGCAGGTAAACGCACTCTGAGGAATATAGTGATCTCCAAGGCGCCAGAGCCGAGACGTGGGACTGTCAGGCTCCAGTGTTTGAGTCGACTCCTCACGCTACGTTACGCACAGACGCCTACATTCGTTTTGTCGATTAAAATGAACGTGATTGACAAAATTCTTAATGATCAGTTATCGATTAAGCGACTAATCGTGCCCCATCCCTACGGTTGAGCAGGAGCCACAGTTCCTGACACGAGCCGCTGATCGACGTCACCGTTTGGCCAAATTTGGTCCTGCGTCGTCGTACGTTACCGTCTCCTCTACCTTCCTTTTGAAAGAGAATGTGTAAAGAAGTAAAACGCACTTTCATTTAGAAGATTAAGGGTTCACTTCTGTATATAACTTCTGCCACTTCTTCCACAGGAGGGCATTCAACATACCTCGTTGGCATTGCTTCAATCACAGGCGTTTTATAGCTCAAAAACTATTTAGAAAAACATGAATTCTTACCAAGTGCAAGCTCTCTTCTCCATAGATCTGACCTTTTAACCTGTCTCCATTGTGATTACCGAGTTTATTTCCAAACTGTGGAATAATCGAGGCAAAACCGTGGCCATAAACAGGTTCAGGACCCTCCATCCGAAAAGTTACACAGTGCATCTTTAATGAAAATTTGGGGAGATTTACTAGTAGAATTCCTAATACTAAACATCTTCAGGTCACTTACATGCTCAGGACTGTCGATATAATACTTGTTTTATGTATTTTATATGCATTTGTATTGGCCCAAACTCTAATAATCCTGATTATCAATAATTAAGATACCCCAGTCTCCATTTTATTTCTTCAATTAAACTACCAACGCAGCAAAGTATGGAAATAAATTTGAAAACTCAGATCCACCTAAGAGCGGAGGATGTGGAGGAGAGAGGGTCAAATGGAGCGGAGGATTCACACATGAATCTTTTGTCTTTTGCAGCATGTCAACCCCAAGAAACAAACCATCGGCGCTTCGTGTAAAGCCTGTGGGTACCGCGGCATGCTCGACACCAGACACAAACTTTGCACTTTCATCCTCAAAAACCCACCAGGTACTGATCCAACTCACCGCATTAGTATGTTTAAAGCATTTTGTTTTGTGTTAAAGTATTTTTATTCTTCACATTATAAAACATTTCTACATAAAGCGTAGAAACACGACACATTACACACAAATTGGTAAGTGATAAAAGTAAAGATGAAATGTAAATACTAACAAACGCGCTTCAGTTTTTAATTGTGACTGATCGTTGTCCATATTTGCTTTGGAATGGGCAATATTCTGTTTAAAAGGCACAAATTACACTTTCTGATCTGTGTTTTAATGTTGTTTCCTCATCACAAACAGACCTGGAGTTGTTTCATTTCATTCGCACACGTTTAACGCACAAACCTGTAGATTCTGTCAACCTGAAAACACACGGGTCCACCTTGTGATGTCATGTGGTGATACAGGAAGTGCTCCGCTTTGTTTTTTAAACCCCACACACCTTCACTAAGAATCATTTGGATGGTTTCAGCCCTGGAATTTCCAATCACTACTGAATTTAAGTTAAAAGAAGCCGTTAACTTTAATCAATCGGTGAATCAAACTGTATTTATAGAGCGCATTTCATATTAAAAACGCTACACAAAAACCGCAGACTAATGATCAAGGTTTACGTGTGAGTGAAACAAAACACAACTCCAGATTTTTGAGGAGGTTAACGACATGACTTAAAGCTCCCAAGAGTCAATTTTGTGTAATATAAGAACTTTAATGCTGCTGTTGGTATCGAAGGCGGGTCCCAGATACTGAGAACCGAGCAGATATTGGAGATGGGTGTCGGCTCAAAGGACCATCCCAAGTTTCCACATTATGAACAATTACCAAAGACGATGAAATGATCCTGTATTTAATGATCCTGTGGAGCTTTTCCTGTATTGTTAAAAATATCGCCTTAGTCTGACCTGTTCTCTGCGTTTTGTGTTTTCAGAGGCGACGGAGAGCGGGTCGGCTTCAGTGAAGAAAGACAAAGAGAAAAAGAACCGGAAGAAGGACAAAGAAAACGGCTCTGGAAGCGGAGAGGCCGGGAACAACGAGCACATCGACGCGCCGGACGCCGTGGTGGGTTTGAGACGGGCGCCGTTTTTAGACTCGCTGCAGTCTGATAAGAGTAAAGACGCATTACGTAACTTTACTGGAGCAGGGTCAAGGCACTTTAGAGCGGTAAAAACACCCGTTACAGCCGGGGTGCCTGATTTTCAGAGCATAAAAGGAGAAATCAAACGTGTTTTAGCGCTCAGACTTGTGGAGCACGTGTCGTATTCACGCGCTCACAGCTTTAGAACCGTTTAACAGAAAAGTGAAGCCGGGTGGAGCCTCATCGCACTGACGCACACGGTTCTTCTTTACAAGTCTGTCTATAAAATGTTTCATAGTTTTAAAAATCAGACCATTACACGCTTTTTAAATCTGACATAAATTTTAGAATGGAAAAGTTTGGTAATTCAGCTTTAACGAGTAAGAACAAGGTGTAGTTTAGTTTAATTTACTTTACAGTGACCGTGTACTGAAGCATTAATCAAATAGCACGGTGGATGAGAGGCTGGCACATGCCTTTCACAGAAAAGAAGGTTCGGGGTTCAGTACCTGATTTGCCTGGACATTTCTGTGTGGAGTTTGCACGTTCTCCCTGCGTTTGTTTCCCCCGGACGCTTCAGCAATCCCTTAACAACCCAAAACATGCGCAAGAGGCTCTATTCACGCTTGCGTCACAAACCAAGAAGAAGTTTGGAAAAACCTGCGACGACAGCTTCTGGCAGGCTCTGTTTGTGGCAGTAAGTCTGACAAAATCAAAGAAAAAAATGAGAAAATGCCCCAGTTTTCCTCATCTCCATGTCCTTGTAGCATTCCGTTACGTTCGGCTGATCAACAATTCCAACCGTACCTCAGTTTTCACCGTTTCCTCACTGACGCACGACTCCGAGAGCACTGGGTACATGCGATTAGAAGAGACGAGATGATTCCAAACAGCACATACATCTGCAGTCTTCATTTTACCTACAGAGGAATTTGTCATCGCACGTTTCCAAACGTCTTCCTGGTTTGTGACGCAAGTGTGAATAGAGCCAATAGGTCAGATCCTCCAGCTAAGATAGTCCTGACCAAGACTAGCTCAAGACCTCGCCTGATGAGATGCCCCAGTGGCACTGAAGGACGGGTCAAATGCAGAGGGCGTATTTTCCTACAGGGACAATAAAATGTACTGTAACCCTAAATCAAATGCTGCGCTCCACCAGAAGTTGTGTTTTTTTTTTTTTGGCACTTTTTAAATTCTACAACCTCGAGTATCCCACAGGTGACACAGACCACGGGTGAGCTCCTGTCTAACGGATGTTTTGTGTTGTTCCAGGACGGAGACGACGATGACGAGGACTGGGCGGAGGAGACCACCGAGGAGGCTCAGAGACGCAGGATGGAGGAGATCAGCGACCACGCCAAAGTCCTGACCCTCAGTGACGACCTGGAGAAACCCCTGGAGGAGAGGGTCAACCTGTTCTACAACTTTGTCAAGGTCAGACACGCTGGGAAGACGCTCTGAAAACTCTTAAAAACCAACTTAAAACCAGAGGGATGGCGGGGTGAAAATGTGTATAGATCAGCGTTATTTTCTGGTTCGTGGACACTTTTTACCATTGGATGCAGACGGCACTGCTCAAACTGACCCTAAGAGCTGCTTTTATATCTACTGGGGTGAAACAAATCGTAATTTACTGCACATTTCGCGCTTCGAGTGCCTTGAAATGGAAAAGCGCTGCATAAAAATGTGACCAAAATGTGACCGTTTCGATAGTACTTCATTAGTGGCGGTGATGGTCATAGCCTCAAGTGTCCTGGAGCAAACTGACCAAAGTGAGCAGCTCCATAATTACTCGAGCAGCAGGAATCCAACTGTGTTTCTTACTGGACATTTCGTACTTTATTGAATGACTGAAAACTTGGTTAATAGGGATGTAACAGTAACATAAATCTGGTGATGTTGTATCGTCAAAGGTCTCACAATAATATTGTGACCATCACAATATATCGAATCCCAAGTGTCTTTGCTTAAATGAACAGTTCTGATGCAGAAAAAACTTTTAAAAAAAACTACATAGACCATGATCCTTTGCTCCGTTTCAGTGCAGACGACATGAAGAAATAACTGTTCTAAGCACTTTTACATCTTCATTCTGTGGATTAAGTCTGTGAAGCATTTTTAGAGGAAAAAGGAGCAGATTCACAGTTTAAATATTGCAGTAAATCTGGTACGGTGAGATGTTTATGGTGAAAATATCGAACAGAGAGATTTGGATTTTGTTCCATCCCGAATGACAATAAATGTTGCACCAAATGACTGGTCAAAGCGTTTTATAATATCAGTCTTGTTATTATGTAGAATATCGTGATATCGTGAGCTTTCCCACGATATCGCAATAAATATCGTACCGTGAGGTTTATACCGTGACGATATCGTATCGTGAGACTTGGATATCGTTACACTCGTATTGGTTACGCATTAGGGCTGTTTAAAATATCACACTAATATCGTTTCACATTTTATTTTGATGGGGACAGATACAATAAACATGGATCATTGTGTCAGAATAATCTGATGCACGTATCACAGTGTTTATAGCCTTTTAACAGTCAAGTAAAATGAAAAGTTGAAAGTTAATATCGGTTTCCTCATATTGTGCTCTCCTATTACCCATTCAAATCTTTAAAATCACACTGGAAAACATTAGCCAAACATTTAAAAATCACTTTTGACTAGTGCTGCCACTAACGACTAATTTTCTAACGATTAATCTCTCGACTAATTTTTCGATTAGTCGACTAATCTAAACGACTAATAATAAAAAAAAAGCGGTTCTAACACACACAAGTGTGTGTGTTAGATTTTACCTTGTGTGTGCTGTGCGTGCGAGTTGCAAAGGTTATTGCTGTTATGTCTGTTGTGTGTGCTCATTCAACAATGTTGAACAACGATATGCACACACAATTTAACGAGTTTGCACGAGCAGCATATGCAACGGTATGCTCAATACCTCATGCATCGTGGTCGTGGTCGAGAAAGAGAGAGACCAGCCAGCAGAGTGCGCACGGCAAATACTTCCTCAAGTTTGTTTTCTTTGGCGGTGCCATTATTTACCACTGCTGTTAGCCTTTGGTGACGCCGAGGTTAGCCACCTCGGCGTCAACCCCGGATGTAGCCGCTGTCAGCAGCACCGGTGTCGGCCTCGGGCGCAGTTGCTGCCCGCGGCACCGGTGTCCGCTTCGGGTGTAGCCGCTGTTAGCCGCGCCGGTGTCCGCCTCGGGTGTAGCCGCTGTTAGCTGCGCCGGTGTCCGCCTCGGGTGTAGCCGCTGTTAGCTGCGCCGGTGTCCGCCTCGGGTGTAGCCGCTGCCTGCCGCACCGGTGTCGGCCTCGAGTGTAGTACGACTAGTGGTGTGGAGGGGAAATACCTGATCTCAGGCAAGCAAAAGGTCTCTGGACGAGCCGTTTGAGACCAAAAATAAATAAAGGCGAATATTCGACCAAAAAAATTGTAGTCGACTCATTTTCATAATCGATTACGTCGACAACGTCGAATAATCGCGGCAGCACTACTTTTGACAAAAAAAACGCACAAAACAATCCTATAAAATGACTCTGCGTTCAACTTTACTGGTGTTTAGAGTTTATCTTCATATTGTTTATTACGTATTTGTGTTTTATATTTTCTTAAGACAGAGACTGGTATTCAACTTTACTTGTTTAGTGTTTATCTTCATCATATTGTTTGAATACTAATCTCCTTATGCTGTAAATATAAAACAAATACTCTACTTGTTTTTGGTGTTTATCTTCATCTTGTTTATTGAGTATTTGCTTTGTGTTTTATATTTACAGCATAAGGAGATTAGTATTCAACTTTTTTTGTGTTTGTTTATCTTATTTCTAAAGATTCTGTTTTGTGTTTTCATAATTTCAGCATAAGAAGCAGACTGGTATTTAACTTTTCTCGTGTTGCGTGTTTATCTTCATAGTGAGCGTTTGTTTTGTGCTCTGTATTTTCAGCATAAGAAGGAGACCGGCACGATCGACGCGGCGGATAAGGAGATTCTGGCTGAAGCGGAGCGTTTGGACGTGAAGGCCATGGGACCCCTGATCCTCAGCGAGCTCCTGTTCGACGAAAACATCCGAGACCAAATCAAGAAGTACAAACGCCACTTCCTGCGGGTGAGTCCAGGACCTTTGACCTGTGACCCCCGACCACAGCAGCGTCATGTGGGTCTTACGATGATCTACAGAGTCCGTGCTGAGCCTGGATGGGTGGAAAAAGTTAAAGTTTGACTGTGTTTGTCCTGGTTTAGTCCCGGTTCAGTCAGTTTAGCCTCAGAAAGCTCAGAAATGCCTTGCGCTATAAATTATCTGTATTAGTGTTGCTAAAAATATTGAAAATCAGACACTAATCGATACCAAAACTAATTTTTCACAGGTATCAGTCATAGTCCGTATATACGAGTGGACTAAGCTAACCCGTTAGCGGCCGTGTGCCAAACAGGAAGTGCTCCAGGAGGCTCTTCCGGCTCCTTCTCTCCCTTTTTCCCCATTGACTCACACTGGGATCTTCTCGCTCGTCTCTCTGGACCTGCTGCTGTGGCCTCGTCGTTTTGGTCTTAAAATGTTCGTATGAACCCGCGACACAGGAGCCTGAATTTTTCATTTTGCTGGTTTGTTCCTAAATCAAGATATGAACATAAATAACGGACCAATCAGACGCCTTCATTCCCCGAGGTCCCTCCCCCTAGTGTTAGCAACAGGTTTGATTGACAGCTCGTGTGTTTCGCTGCTAAGTAAGTTCCCTTCCCTCTTTCCTGCCCCGATTGACTATTTTTTAAATAAAATGACAAAATATCTCAAACAGTTACAACAGCTAATGTTACTAGAATCTTAACCAGCATAAAGTAAAGTGAATTTTGTTAAATTTCCAACTCTTATTGTTTGTACATAACAGAACATAAAACATAAATCAGTGACTTAAACTTACTATTTAAAGTTTGACGATAAAAGCTAAAAGTTTCCTTATTATTCTCAAGAATCAGTAAATCCAGCGGTTCGTGCAGGTGCAGAGTGTCTCCGCTCTGAGGAGGGCGGGAACATTTAACCTCCTCACTCCTGATTGGCTCTTGTGTTGCTATGATACTCGCGATCGGTCGGAGATGTGGAACCTGGCTCCAAATTCGCTCCTGTAACTGTGGCATCGCGAGCCTCATTTGAGCGACGCTGTGGAGACGTCACACTCACTCAGTCCACTCATATGCACGGACTATGGTATCGATACTGAAGTCACATTCACAGGACAGAAATGAACCTTTCCTGAATCTTTAGAACGATTTTGAGCTGGATCAGAACACGTTTAAGAGCGTAAAGACGAGTACACGCCCGTGGACCACAGGGGAATAGAAAAAATACTATTGATTTAATGTTTCTATTGTCTAACGAGTTTTATAATCATTCACTGCAGTGTCAGAATCTGTATTTTTGTCAGAAGTCGAGTTTGAGATTTTAGTATCGTGACAACACTAGTGTCCGTAAGTCTCGTTTACTTATTTCAAACCCTTATTTTTTTCTTCTGTTTGCGTTTCAGTTCTGCCACGATAATAAGAAGGCCCAGAAGTACCTGTTGGGAGGTTTCGAGTGTGTGGTGAAACTGCACCAGGTCCAGCTTCTGTCCAGAGTCCCCATCATCCTCAAAGACCTGTACGACGCCGACCTGCTGGAGGAGGACGTCATCTTCGCCTGGGCAGAGAAGGTGAAACATCTACAAGGATATACGAGCGTTCAGTCTGTTTAAGACGGGGCTGCGAAATTAATCGTAATCAAATAAAAAAAAAAAAAACGGTTTGAATGGAGGCGGCTGGCGGATCAGAAAAGCTGCAGTTTTTGGAGGACAATAAATTCCTCCACAAACAATAAAATGTACTTCTTTTTAACACTTAAACACATGTTTTACTTTGTCAGGTCATAGTTTAGTTTTTCTGTCAATTCCTTTCAAAATGATGAGCTTTTATACAGAATTTTTAAAACATGAACCGCAAATCTAACTGCACAGGAGAATTTTATCCCGCTAGAGGCAGCGTTTTTGATCAGAAAGCTCGAAATGTGCCTCGTTTGCATTAAAATAGCCAGACTGAGAACAGTACAGTGTGCTTTTAAAACACCATTAATACTCGATTAATTAAATTCACTTTGATTTACACAGCCCAGAATCACAAGAAGAGAAAGTGAATAAACATGGACACATAATCTGACAGAGACATCAGCACATCGACTCACACTTGGACACAGATGGAAAACACATCCGCAAACACATTAGCGTTTATCCAACCATGCATCCATTTTCTTCTGATTATCCGGGGTCACCAGTCTAAGCAGGGACTCCCAGACTTCCCTTCACCCCAGACACTTCCTCCAGCTCCTCCGGTGGGGGGGGAGAAGATCCTGAGGCGTTCCCAGCCCCTCCCATCGTGTCCTGGGTCTTCCCCGGATCCACTTTAACCGCTGCTCCAATGTGATTTCTCGCAGGTCTCTAAGAAATACGTCTCCAAGGAACTAGCCAAAGAGATCCACGCTAAAGCGGCTCCGTTTGTGAAGTGGCTGAAGGAGGCGGAGGAGGAGAGCGAAGGCAGCGAGGAGGAAGAGGAGGAGGACGACGAGAACGTAGAGGTAAAAACGCGCAGAAGGTTTAGCTGGAGATTCATGCGTCATGTTTAAACTCGGTGATCTTATTTCATGTAATAGTCTAGAGCAGGGGTGGCCAACTAGTAGAAGACTAAGAGCCCCTTCTTTTTCTGTGTTACTGCAAAGAGCCACATTATACACATGGGTACACATGAACATCATCCCATTCCTCAATCATGTATGCACACACACGCACACACAGACCTATGCTCAACCAGATTTAATGAAAATAACCACACCAACATGATAATATTGTTTAAAAGTTGGTCAAAGTTGTTTTCAACAGTTAACATTGTGTGCACTGTCTCACACACACAAACTCTCAGTTCAAGCAAGTCCACAAACAAAAATAAAATAATTTTCATTTTCAATTTTTCTCTTACTATGCTGCTTAGTGAGACTTTTGGCATTCCTTATCTTGAACAATCCTTGAATGAATGGTAACGCCAGCCAAGCATATTTGACGCATGTTATGTAAAAGCTCCTGAAGAGCCGCATGAAACTAGTTAAAGAGCCGCATGAGGCTCGAGAGCCACGGGTTGGCCATGACTGGTCTAGAGGCCTAAACCCTTCTCAGGCACGAGCCAAACGAGTCTGTGTGAGTTTAGTGAGTTGGTGTGGGCGAGTTTATACGAGTCTATGTGGGACAGGGGCAGAGGACACCAGAGAAAGTGAGACGAGGATGTGAGGGAGTCAGATTCACGAGCACTAACGGACTCTAACGTCGCTGCAAAACTATGTGAACCCACTGGTCAGAGAGAGAAACCGCTACAGACGGGAGCACACGAGAAAAACACCTTTTACATGGAGGTTTTTGAACACCCGCTTGAAAGGAAGAAGAAAAAAAAACATGCAGAAATACGCAGAAACTCCCAAACAGATCACGGCACTTTATCAATACATACAAATTAACTACACATGTCCTAAATAAATGATACTATGACAAATATTTATGCAGAAAAATACGTTTTAGATTAGATTTTGACTTGTTTAATGCTTTGCTCATTATATTTTATTCTGAAACTCATTTATACAGAATATTTTTGTATTTTTGTGTTATGTGAAGAAGTTCTGAGCTGTAATTCCTCCCCTGTCCTGCAGGTGGTGTACTCGCCCTCGGCCCGAGAGCTCAAAGTGGAAACAGTGAAAACTGTGACTCAAGAGAAAGAAGAGGACGACATCGACATCGACGCCATTTAAATATCGCTTCTGTTTAAACCGCTCTGTAAATGAAACCTTATATTAAACGGCTTCCCTCCTCCTCCTCCTCCTCCTTTTACCTCACCCATTTACCCACAATCCCCCTCCCTCCCTCGCCTCTTTTACCCAGAATCCTCCTCCTCCGCTCGTGGCATGACCTAACGTTAGCGCTTCACCTGCTGCTCACTGACTGTGTTCAGATTTATTGATGAAAATGAGTTTGATGAATTGAAGTGTTGGGGTTTTAATCATGTTTTTGGGAGATCATTTGAAAATGCACATTGTTCTTTTGTTCTTTTGCTTTTTTTTTTGTCCCTATATTTTTCCAGTACAATAAAAGATGAATGTTTTGCTATCCAAGAACCGTCTCTGTCGACTTTTGTCAATCTAGTGTCAAAGACGGGAGGGCGGTGCTTAGTCTTTACATTTACATGAGTAACTTTTTTAATAAATTGTACTTTTCAGAGTATTTTTCTAACCGCATACTTTTACTCCTTTTATTATTGCTTTTAATTGAAGTAGCAGAACTCTTGAGTAGAAGTTTCCTCTTCCCACTGTGAGTCTAAAGTGACGAAAGCTCAATGTGACTATATAAAATGATTAGAACATTTGTATTTCCTGCTCCGCTCTTTCATATCTGGTTTAGTTTGTCTCATTTTTCTGTTTATCCATTTAAAAATACTGTATTGTGTGCATTATTTTATGGTTTGACCTTCAAATTGCATTAACTTCAAATTATAAATCAGAGAGTACGTCCCAAGAGTTACTATTTCTATTACTCTAACTTTTTTCCCCCCCAATACTTTTTAATTTTTAAAAGCAGGAGAAAAGTCGAGTGCTTCAGAATCAGAATCAGGTTTTATTGCCACACGAGAAGGAAATTGCTGCGATACTTGGAGCAGAATGTAGACAAACACTAAACATGCAACGAATAAAATAAAGTAGAAAACAGTGAACTATAATATAACAAAATTTACAAGAATATAAGAAGTGGGGCTGTAGTGAGTCAGGAGGTCAGAGGTGCTCTTGAAAACATAGGGGAAAAAACACATATTTGAGTCATTTCTTGGACTTCTGCTTCTACTGAGCATTATTTTGAACTAACTTTACTCCTGAATACAACTTTGGGCCACTTTACCTCCTCTGGTACTAAACAGACATGGGCAGTACTGTTACATTTACTTAACTTTTAACTTTTTCGCAGACTTTTAGTAATTTTCAGACCCAATAGTTTTCTTTCTACTACTTCAGCTTACTGAATATCTGAGTGTTTACACGTATATATACTGTACCTGAAACAGTGCTCCTACTTTTTTGGTTATTCAACAAGTGACTTTTGTTGACAATATGAAATCATTTCAACATTTTTGTTTCTTGCGCCACTCCTTCATTTAGAAAGAAGAGGGAAAATGAGCCACAGTGGACACTGTGAGTTTCGTTCCAGCTGCTGTTGTATTTATGAATAAATTGTAATTTATTTATTTATCATGTTTTTGATATAGTCCATATGTATTGCAATTTTTAGCTCAGTCAGATGAATTCTTTTATTTATGGAACAACCACTCTGCACTGGAGAACTGCAACACTTTATTTATATTTATATTTGTGTTTTTATTGGTGTTTATTGTGCAGAATGTGGATGAATGAAATGTGGGACCAGCCTCTCAAATCTGCAAAGCAAATTTACCTACGGGTACAAATAAAGCAACCTAACCTAACCTAACCTAACACAATACTCTACAGAATAAGCTTGATGCATATTTAAAATGTTTTTTTTTTTTGCTTAATGTTAATGAAAATAAAACCACATGTAAATGATATGACACATTAACACAACTGATACAATGAAACTCAAATGGAAATCAAACCGCACAGGCCCCTGACGTTTAACAATGTGATCATTTATTTAAAGAAAAAGTCCACGTGAGTTCTTGTCAAACTCCAAAACAACTTTACAAGGATTTTTTGGGTCTGCAGCGCCATCTATCTGCAAACACCGGAACTCAGCCCCAGCCCTGAATTCCCCCTTTTTATAAATAGCAGCACTTGTACAGTAAACTATTTTTATTTTCACTGCTAATTTATCCGAACAAACGCTGAGATCGTATTCCCCCCGGGGAGCAGGAGTCCGTACTTTTTATTCACTTTATAAATCCTAATACATTGGATATTTTTTTCATTATACCTTTCAGTAATGGCCACAGCACAAACTTAATACATTTAAATTAAAAACGCAGACCTGGTTTTATTTAATATTCTCATTTTAAAAGGCACCGCAGACGGACAGAAGAGGATTGAGCCGTTTTGAATCAGCCAAACTTGCACTTTAATGAGGTTTAAAACTCCAAACGCAACATCTGCGAGGTTATTTCTGGGCCCTTCATCCCCTCTGCTCTCCCTCTCTTTATTTCTCCATCTCTCTCTCTCTCTGCATCTCTGTCTTCTTCCTCTCCTCTCTTCTGCTCTTCCTCCTTAACTCTTTCAGTCTCTCTTACATCTCAATTTTCTCTTTCCTGCTCCCTTTCTCTTTCTTTATCCTCCCTCTCTTTCTCAGTCTCTCTCCTCCGTTACCTCTATCCTGCATCTATTTTGTTCTCTTCTCTCCTCTTTTTCTCTCTCTCTCTCTAGTCTGTTCTCTTCTCTTCTTTGTGTCTGCATCTCTCCTTCTACCTCCTTTTTCCAACTTTCCTCCCCCTCTTTCTCTCTTTTACGCCGCTCTCCCACTCCCTCTGTTTCCCCCGTCCCCTCTCCCTTTGCTTTATCTATATCTCTTCTTTCTCTCTACCTCTCTTTCCCTCCTCTTTCTCCTCTTTCCCTCCTCTCTCTCTCAGACAGGACACAGAGCTCAGCTGGCCTCACACTTCAGGGACTGTAGGAAATAACAGCACTTTCTCTCTCTCTTAGACTTAGACAAACTTCACTGAGCCACAAGTGAAATTATTTGGACACAGTCGCTCACACATCACAGCATATTATCATAACAAAGACAAAAAAATATAAATCGGAATAATAAATTCTAAATAAGTAGCCAAAAAAGAGCAAGAAACAGGCGTCAGATAACACACAATTAAATAAATGTTACAAATGCATCTGTCAGAAATAGTCAAAAGTCAAAATAAAATAGAAAATTAAGGAATAAAATATAAATCTCTTGACTAAGGAAAGCTATTTAATTGTTCATTTACTAATTAATTTTGATTTTTGTACCACAGCATAGTGTATTTTAAATGGAAAATGTGGCGTTCTTAAAATAATTTAATAAAGGTGAGTTTGAGTTGGATCGTGTTGTAATCACAGTTGTGTTGATGTCTGTATAAAACTATTACACCACATATACATACGCGCTGAGATTATAGGGTTCAGTTTATGTAAAATGCCCATAAAACAAGGTTAAACTAATTATTTAAAGCCGACAACCTGAGCCACAAAGATATTTAGCATAAAATCAACTAATCTGTAATGATATGTGAAATTAACAAACCACTTCATTATTAAACTGAAGCGTTGCAGAGATGCGTGAAAGAGCAGATGTACAATTAATGCAAATGTTATCACCCTGACAATGCAAAGTTTTACTCAGAGAAGTAAATTTAGACCAAAGTGATCACAAACTTTAATTGGCAGGCTTGTAAAATAAAAAAAAAAATTAAAAAAAAGTGATTTTGTGAAGTTATCTGCAGATGAATCAGTGTTCCCCAGAGTTTTATATAAGGTGGTACAGGCTATTTTTGATCGAAAATTGAATTCATGACAACACAACATGCAAAATTTGTCATTTGTAAGATACATTTTATTGCTCATCTTGTAGCGTGACCAGATTTTCTAAATTCTAAACTGGGAAACACTCGGGTTGGGATGTTTGGTATAAATAAAACTGTGAAAAGAGCGTATAACATTGTGCATTCTCGTGTCAGTCGTGATCTGAAGGACTTCTGCTGCTGCATTTTATGCTTTATGGCCATTCATTAAGACTTTTTTCTGTATTTTGGCCAAACAAATGACAATTTATGCTCCTCTTTACTACTGGCAGGGGCTAGATTAGTCAAAAAAAGTGTGATAGTCCTGTTTTAATCCTGGTTTAGACCTGATTGTAGTCCTGGTTTAGTCCTACTTTAGTCCTGGTTTAGTTCAAATTTGTTAAAAATAGGGACACCTGGAACATTTCTTGTATAAAACTGGGACAAATCAGTGGTTTTGTATAAATTTGCTGGGACAGGGGACACAGGGCTCAAACTGGAACTGTCCCAGGTAAATAGGGACGTCTGGTCACCCTGTCATCTTGTCTTTTAAGGCAAAATTAGACTATAAAAGGGGCCACTATTGTCAAAGATTTATACTACTGAAGACACTTTGTCACTGTGTTTTCTAGTCACGTTGAAAATAATAGTACACAACAGTTTTCTCTATGCGTTTCTTTGTCATAACATTAATATTTGCGGTTCTTTTTCCTTTATTCGCATCAGCTATGACTATAGTTCTGCTAAGAATAAATAAATATTAATTTCATATCTTTTTTTATTTATTCAAACAAGTTTTATCGTGGTCTTTTTTATGTTCGCGGTCGTGATGCTGTTTTGTCCTACGCCGCCGTGGGCCCCTGAACACGGCCTAATCCAGTCCCAGCACCGAGCGGCCATTTTGGTCCCACCTAGCCCCGAGACAGCAGCCCCTCTTCGGCCCCCCAGAGATGGACCAAACCGAGCTCTGGACCTCCGACTCGGCCACTGTCCTCCTCTGAGCCCCCTTAGCCGGCTCCGGTGCCTCATCCCGCGCGTCTGGATATGTTTTTGGACCCACTTTGGAGCGATTTTCGTTGGGAAGTGGTCACCGAGAGACATTAACTAGTCCGCCTTGACCGTAGTTCTCAAGCCCGGATAGAGACGCGGACAGTGATTTTTACCCCTCCTAAATAAGGTAATAAAACGTCTATTCACGCTCTAAACATTTCACCACTTTAAATCGGTTTATATTTTAAATCTAGACAATTTTGGGCGCGCACAGTTGGTAAATTCGGCTAAAACACGTCCGGTGTTATGCCGAATTTTGCACCCTTTGCACAGCTTTGCAAGATACCCCTTTTCCCTCCACGTTCAGCCAGTTTTTACTTGTTTTTCCATCTTTTTTACAATCAGATATCTTTGTTTACATCCTATTTACTTGTATTCCATCTTACTTTAGTCTTATATAAGGTTATCTTGTCTAAAATGGCCATTACTTGTGGAAAGAATGTATATGTTAGGTACTTGGACTTTGTTTGCGCTTATTTTTAATTCTTCAACAAAATAATCAATTTTGCTTACATGAATTGCTTAAATGAGTTGTGTTTTGTAATTCCCGGGACTAATTTGTTTGACATTTTTGCAGGTTTTCGCAGTTTGGAGCAAAAGGGATGTTATTTTCTACTGGGGAGCACTTTTTGTTTTAGCACCGGGTCCACCGCTTTGGAGATTGTCACGGTCCATGCCGAGACCTTCTACCCGGACAAACCTTTCATTTTTCGGCTGTAGGACTTAACGAAGAGTCGGTGGAGTTTTTTGTCGATTTTTTGGGATCTAAAGCAGTAAAAATAACCCGGGGCAGGATGTCAACCAAAACCCCTTTGCCAACTGTGAACGAAAAATCGACGGAAAGTGTAAGTACAAGTCATATTTTACCTCCTTTATCTGTCTGTATAACTTTATAACTTGATACTTAACTTGATCAAAATCTATTGTTAAGTTTTAAGTAACATTTGGGGTGTTTTTGTTAATGGTCCCTCTGTGTTGCTTGATTGATTTTGTACTTTTGTGTCTGTAAACCGTAAACAAGCATATCCTCCTGGCTAAACACGCCCTAACTGAAGTTTTCTTCACATTTATAGCGCTTAACTTGGAGTAAAACTATAAATTAAACTCTTAACTTTCTAATAGAATCATAACTTAGTCGTTGTTTGAATAATATAACTTTTATTTAGGCCCAGAATGGAACAAAACTCCGGTCTGCCTGTTCTTTCTGGCAGGCAACAGTGGTTTATGTCCCATCCTCCCATTGGCTGCTTCTACCTGTCAATCATCACCTTCAGCCGTTCAGTGTCCAAATATGGGCATGCTTGTCCCGCCCCCGCGTGACTCCAGGTTAAAGCATAGACAGCCAAACAAATGGGGCTTCCGGTCTGAGGTTTTCAACGTAAATCCGCTGTTTTTGTGTCGCAATTCTGTTACTAATCCCTTGTATTTACAATTTAAGACTTATATAACAGCCGAAACGCCCAAATACAGCAACTATAATGCGCTTGTTCTGCTTAAAAGCCTATAAATGTAAGCTGTATTGTAAAAATCTGTTTTCCTTAGTGACAAACCTCAATGGTTATTTTATAAAAGATACAAGTATAACGTTTTAATGTCATGTATAACTTTTATGACATTAAACAAAGTATTATGTAGTTTCCATTGTGATTTAAGAGTTCTTAGTTGCTAAACAGTGCTTTTAGGCAAGGTAGTTTGTATATATTGTGAGACTTTTGATCTTGTGCCATTATTATAACAGACTTTATTCTATTATTTAAAGCCACAGTATGTAACCAATGGCCAAAATATGGATTAAAGTAAAAGCATGTGTTTCCTTTTTTTTCCCTTTCTTTTTTGTTTTGTTTATTGCACTGAAAATCAAGCTTGCATCTCCACAAACTTGACTCTTATTTGGCTTGGTGGAGGCTTTTTTCCATGGAAATGTTGTTCCTTTGGGTATAATCTTCTTCAGTACAATATAAAACTTATCATTCTCCTTGATAATGTTCCAGAGTATGGTTTTTATCTTTGTTTTCATTGAATCATGCAGGTGACATACCAGCTATAGAGAGTTGCACGCTGTACCTTTTTAATTTTGAGGTTGGAAAGTGTATTGAAAATTGAAACAGAAACTTGCAGTGTAACCTTCTTATCAAAGTTACTTTTCTGTCGTTTTGTGGTTTGTTGTTCAGCCTGGTTTTGTGGCATACTTGAACCTTCAGTTGTCACGTTACAGGCACGTATTAAACACTGTCAAACAAGCTTCACAAGTCTGAAAACCAAAAGAAACCAACATGCAGAATGGATTTAAACATCAGCTGACCTATTACAGCTCCAACTAAACCAGCTCTTTTTGGTCAGATTGTGTTAAAATAAACCTCAAGTTAAAGTCTAACAAGCCCCAGATAGAACAGTTTGTACATTTAGCATCACACCCCCAGAGAATATTGATAACATCAGCTGTTAAGTATCAATAACATCTGGATTTTGCCCACGTGATAGTCAAAAGATAAATTTTTATCTTCCCCAGAACAGAAATTAAAGCAGAATATGAAATGAGACAGTGGTACAGTATGTAAAAGGTATATAATGTGGTTGAATTATTGAACCATTACATAAATCACAAGTACGTGTTATAATGTGGTTGAATTATTGAACCATTACATAAATCACAAATCCGTATTATAATGTGGTTGAATTATTGAACCATTGCATAAAAGTCACATAAAAATCACAAATATGTGTTAAAATGTGGTTGAACTATGGACCAATTGCACAAAAGTCACACAAAAATCACAAATACATGTTATAATGTGGTTGAATTATTGAACTGTTGCATAAAAATCACATAAAAATCACAAATACGTATTATAATATGGTTGAATTATTGACCTATTGCATAAAAGTTGCATAAAAATCACAAATACGTATTATAATGTGGTTGAATTATTGACCA
Source organism: Odontamblyopus lacepedii (assembly GCA_034769755.1). Lineage (NCBI taxonomy): Eukaryota > Metazoa > Chordata > Actinopteri > Gobiiformes > Gobiidae > Odontamblyopus > Odontamblyopus lacepedii. Next base: position 4,420,130 of record CM068364.1, on the reverse strand, counting down.
ATTGCACAAAAGTGACATAAAAATCACAAATACGTGTTATAATTTGGTTGAATTATTGAACTGTTGTATAAAAATCACATAAAAATCACAAATACGTATTATAATATGGTTGAATTATTGACCTATTGCATAAAAGTGACATAAAAATCACAAATACATGTTATAATGTGATTGAATTATTGAACCGTTACATAAAATCACATAAAAATCACAAATACACATAATTATAACATTTTCTTTTCATTCTTTGCTTGCGTGGGTCATAATCATGTGTTTGAGTTTCCCGTTACAGGGTGCCATTTTGCAAACGCTTGACCGTTCAAAAGATATAATATGTTGGATTTCAGTTTTTAATTACCATGGCAACAGTTCTTTTTTTTTTTTTTTTTAATCATTCTGGTCACACGGACAGATCGAATCCCGTCTGTTGACCCGTCGTTACCTTTTGTTTTCATAGACGTGTTGGAAAAAGAGGAAGTGGAATCACTAAAACATAAACTGTAATGTGTGGTGCATTTTTTTTTTACTTTTCTACTGGAGGGAGAGTCCGATTTTTCTGCTTGTTTCTATGGAGACGTCACTGCTCTGCCTGGAATGTTCCGCAGTGTGACATTAAACAGATCTAACTTTACATTTACTCAATTGCAGGCGGTTTTACAGCTCAAAAATACCTCAGAAAACAGGGGTTCTGACTGTGAGCGGGGTCGTTTCTCCACAGATCTGACCTGTAACTTGGTCTAGGTTTGGTTTCCATGCAGATAGGAAGGTTTAATGCCACACTGCGAAACATTTCAGACAAAACAATAAGCAATAAAACAATAAGCAGTCTTTACCAGGAAACACAATGCACCTTTTAGTATTTCTTGTAGGATTAGTTGGTTTCAGTTTCCTGTTTCGCGGTGCCATTTTGACGACGGTTGAAATACTGATATAATATTTTTTCTTAATTTAATTTCACTTCTTAATTACCATGGCAACAGTCCCCATTTTTTACCACTCTGAAACCCAGGGATTGGCCGTACGAGTGTCTGTTTTAGCCTCTCTTTTCTTCCCCGCTGCTGTTTTTTGTGTCTCCGTTGAAACTCATGACTCACATGAGCAGCTCCGTCTCCGCAGTCTGTGACCTAAATGTGAGTGAACACGGCTGACCCACAAACACCAGACAGGCCCCAGTCCGGCGCTGCAGCCAACACGCTTCACACCTGACTAGGGCTGCAGCTATCGATTATTACAGTAATCGATTATTCTGTCGATTATTTTGTTCGAATAATCGAGTAATCGTTTGTTATTGTCGTGTCTACTTTGCACATGTTAAGTACACACCACCTGCACTGACAGATACACGTGTTTTGGACATGAAAAACGTAATTATCGCTGGGCTCAGGTCGACTCACCTCACGGTTTCTTTTCCACTTGATGTAATGTACGGTTCTGTTTAGATGTTGTAGCATCAGTGTGGAGAAGGTGACTTTTAAAATGTAATCCCCTACAGATTACAGATTACATTCCCCAAAATGTAGTTTGTGACGTAATCAATTAAATTACTTAAAGTGAGTAATGTAATCTGATTACTTTGGATTACTTGATATTGTCATGATTTTTAAAACTACATAAATGTAGCAACCAACTCCTGCAAATTCTTGTTTGGTTTTAGACCTGGATTAGTCCTGGTTTTAGACCTGGTTTAGAGGCACAGGAGGAAGCGCGGTCCACGGAGTGTACGCGACAAGACACAATCCACGCAGAGTGCGCGGCGTATCAGAGATGATGAGTGCGCGGCGTACCGGAGCGTACTGCGCATCTCCGGTACAGCGCGCGGTACGCTCCGGTATGCCGCGCACTCATCATCTCCTCCGGTATACCGGAGATGCGCAGTACGCTCCGGTACGCCGCGCTGGTTATGCTCTTATTATACATCCATGGGCGCCGCGCTGTTGTGTGTACAGTGAAGTGCAGTGGTCGTGCGGAAACTTTACCTCTACCACAAAAGGTTCCAGCCATCTCCGAGCGTATGAAAATAAAACGAAGCATCGAGGCAAAAAGAAATAATCGATGCATTTTTCTAATCGATTAACTCGATGAATCGTTTCAGCCCTAAACATAACCATTTCCAAAGTGCTGCACAGACAAATTAATACAATAAAAGGCATTAAATCATAAATAAAAAGCGTTGAAATACCTAAAGCTATAAAACGATAAAACAATGAATAAAATAAAATTTTGTGGCCATACCGGCTTATCAAAGCCTGATCCCGTCAGATCTCAGAAGCTAAGCAGGGCCGGGCCTGGTTAGTACTTGGATGGCAGGAGGCAAGACACTTCACCCACATTGCCTAGTATGAAAGTGGTGTGTGCGTGAATGGTGGTGGTGGGAGGGGCCGATGGTGCAGATTGGAGCCTCGCTTCCGTCAGTCTGCCCCAGGGCAGCTGTGACTACAATAGTAGTTTACCACCACCAGGTCTGGAGTGAATGAATAATGCTCTGTAAAGCGTCTTTGAGTGTCCTGAAAAAGCGCTATATAAAACTGATGCATTATTATTATTATTATTAAAATACATAAAAATAAAATTAAAGTTTAACTCGGACATGTTTGAAGCTAAAGTCTGTTTCTAGAGGAGGTCGAATTCTGTCAGAAGCCAAAAAACGGCACAGATCAGTGTTTCCTCGGTGGAGATCTCACTGTGGCAGTGAGTCTGTCAAGGCAACAAACTAGTGTAGTGATGGAGGCAAGTTCTGAACTTCCACGTAAAACACCAATTTGGTTCACACTGAAGAAGCTTAACACCACTTTAACCCATCTGACAACAGCCATGAGTCTGACAAACAAAACGCTCTGCCTGGTTCACTCATTAGTGTCTGGAAACGTTAGAAAACAACTTCATAGAAAATGGTTCAGGAATGTATTTATTTTAGCATTTTCAAAAAATATAATTCAATCGTGAATAAATGGGATTAGAAACGACATCGGCGATCGAGTCTTTTGGGCTTTGGCCTGTGCAGTGGGAAATCAGCAGAGGGAAGTGTAAGGTGCTTATAAAGATGTTTTCTAACGTTTCCAGACACTAATGAGTGAACCAGGCAGAGCGTTTGGTTTGTCAGACTCGTGGCTGTTGTCAGATGGGTTAAAGTGGAGTTAAGCTTCTTCAATGTGAAGCAAACTGGCGTTTTACGTGGAAGTTCAGAACTTGCCCCCATCACTACACTAGTTTGTTGCCTTGACAGACTCACTGCCACAGTGAGATCTCCACCGAGGAAACATTGATCTGTGCCGTTTTTTGGCTTCTGACAGAATTCCACCTCCTCTAGTGACGGACTTTAGCTTCAAACGTGCCGGAGTTCAACTTTAAACAGCTCTACTTTACATTTATTCAATTACAGGTGGTTTTATAGCTCAAAAATGCCTATAAAAACAGACATTCTGACTGTGCACTGCATCGCCTCTCCACAGATCTGCTCTGTCATTTGGTTTGGTTTGATCTCCATGATTGCATTGTGATTAGAGCTGCAATTTATGCTTTTCATTAAAGGATGAAGGTCCAAGTTTATATTTTAAAGGTGCATCGTGTGCTTTTCTGGTGGAGGGTCCATCATTCCTCTGTCTGGAATATTTCACAGTGCGGCATTAAACCTTTCTATCTTCACGGAGACTAAACTAGACCAAGTTACAGGTCAGATCTGTGGAGATGCGACCCCACTCACAGTCAGAATCCCTGTTTTTCCAGGTATTTTTGATGTTAATTCCATTACTGTAATGGAATAAATGAAAGGTAGAGCTGCATTTTATTTAATCCAATTTTGTTCTCGTATTTACTGATAAATCACAATAGATCGTCCTTTGTTTTAGCGCTGGGAGATATTGTGATTACTGAATCCTGATGCGAATCTTATCACCAGATTCATGACGATTCACACCCCTGGTCCTGGTGTTCGAGCTGAGCAATTAATTATAAAACAGTAATTAAGCTCAAAATTCAATCGTTTCTAATTATCAGTGATCGACTTGGGACTAAGACTGTGGGGGCAGAAATGTGACTGTGTTTTATGTTAAAGCTGCATTGTGTAACTTGTCTGCCGGAGGCTCCGTCAAATGTTTTTCTCCGTAGAGCTGTTATTGCTTTGTCTGGAATGTTTCACAGTAGGGCATTAAACCTTTCTATCTTCATGGAGACAAAACAAGATAGATTACAGGTCAGATCTGTAGAGAGGCGACGCCGCTCACAGTCAGAATTCCTGTTTTTTTAGTATTTTTAGTTATTTATTAATTTATTTTTGGCCAACTGTGCTGTTTTTACTTATTTTTTTTTTTAATATATATATACTATAATATATACTTTACTTTTACTTTACTTTAAGCTTTAAGAAAAACATTTTCTATAGAAATCATAATCTAAACCAGATTATCCACAGGGCCACATGAGAAACAGAAGATATTGTGGAGGGCCGGGCCAAAATAACTCAGTTCTGCATAATATTAATTGTATTTCTCTATAAAAAGCAGTAAATATCAGTGTTTTGATGCACTGTTCAGACTGGTAAGAGTTTATATTATGACTAAACAATGAAAAAGTGAGGTTGTTTTATAAAAAATGTCACTTAAAAACACTTTTAACATAAACCCAATGCAGCTTTAGTTCATGAATGAGGTAAAATGATCAAATATGTTTATTTTGTAGTTTCAAATGATCTTAAATGGGCTGTTCAGAGTCAACCAAAGGGTCGTATGTGGCCCGGGAACTGTACAATACCCAGATCTAAACCCATTTACGCACAGTACAATAAAATAAAATACAAAATAAATACAATAAATAAAACATACATAAAATAAAAATTCAAATAATAATAAATAATAAATAAATACAACAAGGAGGAGGGTTTTTTTTAAGGTGTTTTTGAGCAGTAAAACCACCTGTAATTGAATAAATGTAAGGTAGAGCTGTTTAATGTCACACTGTGGGACATTCCTGGCAGAGCAATGACGTATCCATAGAAACGAAACGAGTAGATCTGATCTGTTATAATGTTGTTTCCTGATCAAAAACACCTGGAGTTGTGTTTTGTTTCGTTCATCCTGGAGCTGAGGAGTGAAATGTCTATTCGGACGAGGTGTTAATCTTATTTTGAAAAGCCGCGACTTCCTGTGGGCGGTTCTGCAGCGGCGCTGACACAGACGGAGCCGTTTCCTCTCGCCTCAAACTCATGACAAACTAAAGACAATAAACACCTGAAGCTTTGTATGTGGAACTGTTCTCCAAACTTTACCATCACTGGATAATTTCATCTAAAACATGACGGGGGTTCAAGCCGACAGGAGACGCCGCAGCTCTGTGAGTAAAAACGGAAACTTCAAACTATTTAAGGTGAAGTTTTGGTTGGAATTCTTAAGTTGTGACAGTATTTAGGGAGTTTAAATTGAAAGAATACAACTTTATGGTTCAATATACCACATTATTTTACTATTTTTATCAGAATTGGAGTAAAAGACAGAGGACTAAACCAGGACTGAAACCAGGCAGGACCAGGAATAACAATAGGACCAGTCATTAAAACTGGTTGGACAAAGAACAGCCAAAGAAGGACCATTGTGGAGCTAAACTTGAGTGTGAAAAGTGTGAAATAAACATTGAGGCTTTATAAATTCTGAACAGGGACAAATAAAGGTTCAGTTTTAGTTCTTAAAATTAAAACTGAAGTTAAGTTACACTAAATGGATTAAAGCGATTACTAAAAAGTCCTTTTTTAAAATAAATGTATGGCTAAAATTTTGAAAATTATTCTAAAACTATTTTCTAACTTGGTCTAAACAAGAACTTAACCAAAAGGGATGAAGTGAACTCCTCCAATATTAAACCATCTAATAATTATTTACAAAAATCAACAGTCCCTGATTTAGTCCCCCGTTTAGTCCTGGTTCAGTCCTGGTTTAATCCTGATTTTGTCCCTGATTTTGTCCCTGATTTAGTCCTGGTTTAGTCCTGGTTTAGTCCTGGTTTAGACCTGGTTTAGACCTGGTTTAGACCTAGTTTAATCCTGGTTCAGTCCCTGGTTCAGTCCTGGTTTAATCCTGTTTTAGTCCTGGTTCATTCCCTGATTCAGTCCTGGTTCAGTCCTTGATTCAGTCCTGGTTTAATCCTGATTTTGTCCCTGATTTAGTCCTGGTTTAGTCCTTGTTTAGTCCTGGTTCAGTCCCTGGTTCAGTCCCTGGTTCAGTCCCTGGTTCAGTCCCTGGTTCAGTCCCTGGTTCAGTCCATGGTTCAGTCCCTGGTTCAGTCACTGGTTCAGTCCCTGGTTCAGTCCATGGTTCAGTCCCTGGTTCAGTCACTGGTTCAGTCCCTGGTTCAGTCACTGGTTCAGTCACTGGTTCAGTCCTGGTTTAATCCAGATTTTGTCCCTGATTTAGTCCCTGGTTTAGTCCTAGTTTAGTCCTGATTCAGTCCTGGTTCAGTCCTTGGTTCAGTCTTTGGTTTAGTCCTCGTTTAGTCCTTGTTTACTCCTAGTTTAGTCCAGGTTCAGCCCCTGGTTCAGTTCTGGTTTAATCCTGATTTTGTCCCTGGTTTAGTCCTTGTTCATTCCCTGATTCAGTCCCTGGTTCAGTCCCTGGTTCAGTCCCTGGTTCAGTCCCTGGTTCAGTCCCTGGTTCAGTCCCTGGTTCAGTCCCTGGTTCAGTCCCTGGTTCAGTCCCTGGTTCAGTCCCTGGTTCAGTTCCTGGTTCAGTTCCTGGTTCAGTTCCTGGTTCAGTTCCTGGTTCAGTTCCTGGTTCAGTTCCTGGTTCAGTTCCTTGTTCCTGGTTTAGTTCCTGGTTCAGTTCCTGGTTCAGTTCCTGGTTCAGTTCCTGGTTCAGTTCCTGGTTCAGTTCCTGGTTCAGTTCCTGGTTCAGTTCCTGGTTCAGTCCCTGGTTTAAGTTCACGCTTTTGTCCCTGGTTTAGAAACAGTCGCAGCTCGGATTCTTCAGACATTATTTTTTACACATTATTAGTAACTTTTAAACGAGGTCAAGTGGAGCTTTAGTGAAAGACGCTAAAGAAACACTTTTCATAGAAATGTTTGTGAGGTATTTTTAGACCTGAAAGAGGCCGATCCAGTCTGATCCGGGACAAAAATATAACCACAAAAAGTGGGATAAGGTCAGAACACGCGATAAAGGATAAACTAGAGGACAAAAAGCTATAGTCCTGGTTCAGTCCTGGTTCAGTCCTGGTTCAGTCCTGGTTCAGTCCCTGTTTCTAGTCCTAGTCCCAGGTCGTAGTTCCAGGTCTATTTAGTTCCAGGTCCATTTAGTTCCAGGTCCATTTAGTTCCAGGTCCATTAGTTCCAGGTCCATTAGTTCCAGGTCCATTTAGTTCAAGGTCCAGGTCCATTTAGTTCCAGGTCCATTTAGTTCCAGGTCCATTAGTTCCAGGTCCATTTAGTTCCAGGTCCATTTAGTTCCAGGTCCATTTAGTTCCAGGTCCATTAGTTCCAGGTCCATTAGTTCCAGGTCCATTTAGTTCAAGGTCCAGGTCCATTTAGTTCCAGGTCCATTTAGTTCCAGGTCCATTTAGTTCCAGGTCCGATAGTCCCAGCTCCGATAGTCCCAGCTCCTATAGTCCCAGCTCCTAGTCCCCGGTCCCCCAGCTCCTTGTTCCAGATCCGTGGTTTAGTCCTGGTTCATTCCCTGGTTCAGTCCTTTATTCAGTCCCTGGTTTAGTCTTGGTTTAGTCCTGGTTTAAGTTCATGGTTTTGTCCCTGGTTTAGAAACAGTCGCAGTTCAGCTCCTAGTTCCAGATCCGTTAGTCCCAAGTCTGTCAGTCCCGGGTCCGTTAATCCCGGGTCCGTTAGTCCCGGGTCCGTTAGTCCCGGGTCCGTTAGTTCCGGGTTTGGTAGTCGCGGGTTTGGTAGTCCCAGGTCCTCGTCCCAGATCCATATCGTCCGCCATTGAGAGAGTTAAGTTTTGCCTGTCTTGTTTAGATTAAAATCTAAGGTTAAAGACATAGGAGTTAGCAGTGTGTGGGCTAGATTCCTGCGATGTTTTGGAGTTCACATGTTGTTCCTTTTGGGAGAAAGAATGAGGGAGGAAAAGGGAGCGAGAACGAGAGCGAGGAGAGGCTTTCCTACCAAAATCTAATCACTGTTCCTGCTTCTGTTGCCAAAGCGCCATTCAAAAATCAACACATTTGTGGAGTTAAACGTGACTGAAATAGACTCCGCTGCTGTCGACGAGCTGTTATTGAGCCAGAACTCGCTGTCGTTATGAGTTATGAGGAATGTCACAAAAACATCTGCCCGGAACCGCACGTTTTTAGTTGTTTCGTAGAATAATCTGTCGAAAGTGAGTCTACGTTGACAAATTATTTCAATAAACCCCCTGTGCCTGATTCTTCCTCATGGGTTTTATGTATTTGAGGTCTTCTGTGTACGGTCTGCGTCTCATTATGAAGCGTTTTATTGTGGGATAATCAGGAAGCGGAGCCTTTTAAAGTTTATAAAGCTTTCGTTAATCTGCCTTTTCACTTATAAAAACATTACCTGTCCCTCTCTACATAAATGGTTCTTTTTATGCAGCGTCCTAATCGTTTTAAAAGCTTTTTCGCCTCCTTTTAGGTCATTACATGGTGTATTTGGCCTTTTTTTTTTAGTCAAAGCAGATTTTATTTTGTCAACCTGATAATAGGACTGGACCAAAGTTCACGCTGAAGATGATAAATAATATGATTCAAGATGTGTTGTAGGCGCGGTGTGTAATCTTTTTGTTTTTGGTTTAGTCACAGTTCGACTTTAAAACTCGCCTTTTTAAACGTGCATAGTTGTGGTTCAAGCGCTGCATGACTAAGAATGAACTGTAAAACGATCTTGTGCTGTTTGGGTTCTTGTTTTTTTTATTGGTCCAAATTTTGAGGGTTTACTCATTATGTGAATCCGATATTCAAATTCGCGTAACTTCACGGGAATTATTATATTTTTGGCTCGTGTCTAACCTGGTGTCAAGCTCCATCATCCAGCGGTTAAAGGAGCAGTGTCGTCACGATACGGAAATTTCAAGCTCGATTTTATACTAGTTTATCCGCCCGTATACGGCTCTAGATCATCCTAAAACTATTCAGGAAAGGTTCATTTCTGTGCTGGGGATGGGACGTTTTTAGTAGCGATACCTGCTCTGTTTCGATAGTAGTTTTAGTATCGATTCGTAGTTGGTTTTCGATACTTTTGTCAAACCTTGCACCTCTAACTAAAAACATTTTCCATTTGAAGTTTTTAACGTTTATGGGTCAATGACACGACGCTTAAATTTTCTGTCCAGTTGCAATTTCCTCAGTTAAAAGGTTCAAATTTTGTAATAATTCACATTTCTGTCGTACCTCTGACCTCCATGGAACCAAATCATTTTTTTCAGAAATCATGAGTTATTCTGCATGTTTTTTGTACTTAAAGTGTTAAAATGTCATGTGGTGCGACCGTGCATCATATGGTGTGACTAATAACAGCAGGAATTCTGTGGCTGGAGTTTTAATAACAGACGAAGTCGACTTGGGTAAATGGTTCTTTAGGCATTTTTCTTCATTTGATGCGTTTTACAGGGCAGTAGTTTGTTAATTGTATGTTAAATGTAAAAGAAAATATCAATATGCATTAAAAATCTAAAGAAACGCAACAGTTTGTTTCTATACACGTCAGATTACTCAGAATTTAGATTAAAATCCCAACCATGTTTTAGAAAATAAAAATTTTAAGGTTATTCTCGGTCGCACCACGTGACATTTTACACTAAAAATACTTAATATAAACGTTAAACACAGATTTATGCACCTGACACTGTAAATATTTGAAAAAGTTTGATAGAAACTCATATTTTTTATATTTTAAAATTTGCCTGTTGAAAATCCTTATACGTCATTGACCCATATACAGACACGGATGATTTGCATGGGACTAGAAACACCGATGACGTTTGTAATTGTTTCATTTTACAAGGAGGATCATATGAAACTAATCCTGTGCAAATTGGGCGTAAAGGTGCATTGGGTAATTTTTCTAATGGAGGGTTTTTCTACGATGCAAAAGCCTGGCCAAAATTTAAGATATAAACGCGTAAATCTATCAGAAAATGACTTAAAAGTAGTGAAATTATGTGTCCACGCCACAAGATCATTTGGATTTGACAAGTTCTCTTAAAGTAAACCACCTCGAGACTAGTTTGAAGCCGTTTCAGGACTAGTAAGTCGATAATAAATCTGAAAACAAGATGAATAACCTGATGTAAGTTTTAAAATCTTGGCCAGATCAGAGAAATTTGTAGTAGTGTAGGTATTTTTGAGCTATAAAACCACCTGTGATTGAATAAACGTGAGGTAGAGCTGTTTAATGTCACACTGCGGAACGACACATCCACAAAAACAAAACGGGTGACGGTCCCTCCACCAGAAAAGTTTCGCAATTTGCGCCTTTTAAGCAACACTTAAATCACAAATGTTCTGCTGTGGCGAAACCGAGAGACCCGAACGGTGACGTAAGCTCAGTTCTTGCCCCGACTCGTCTTCAAACGTCCCCCAGCTCCTGTTTACGTCAGAGGAGCTCACGAAAGGCCAAACGTCGCTCGCTCGGTCGTACCTGATCCTGCATGTCACATGTTTGAGTGACAGTTAAGATGTGCTTTTATGCAAATGAGACGTGTGTTTGCAGTTAAAGAACCAGTTTAACTCTCTTTAACTCTGCAGACGGTAAACGTGGCTGCAGCGAGTGTTATTTTAGTCGCACCTATAGTTTCTGTTGTACTTTTAGATTGAACCAAATGAAATGTGGCGACTGAAGACTTAAACTAGAGACCGGGGTGTGCAAAAATATCTAAATAATGTATTGTTTAATGTGATGATACAGTATCGATATCTCTGCTTTATCGATATATCAATAAGTGTTTTTTGGTATATTTTACTAAATTATTTTGTTACAGCGCTACCAATTTAAAAAAAACACTCGATATATATGATTTTTTTAAGGAGCGCTCTTTCCGATACTGATCCTGAATATCGATCCGATACCTTTTTGCGTAATGTCGTGAAGGAAGCTCGTACCTTGGCTCAAAAATGTCCATTAGACAACGAAATAGTGGTAGGAAACTCGTTTATGCGACAGATTTGACATCTTTATCGTTTTGAGGATTAAAACGTTTGTGTTTCATATGAACTTTGCACAAGAAGTGGTTTAACGAAGACTTTTAGCGTCACAGCCACGGTTTAGCCTTTATTTTTATTGAACCGTATCGAATTGAATTGGAATATATCGTATCGAATCAAAAGTGCGCGGTATCGAGATATGTATCGTATCATGGCCTGTGTATCGAGGTATGTATTAGAGATGTCCCGATCAAGATTTTTTGGCTTTTGATCTGACTTTTTTAAGGAGTGCTCAATCCAATTCCTTTTTTTTTTTTTTTTATAGCTCCGGTAGCGCCGGCTCTGTAATGTCGTGTCGTGAAGGAAATTCGTACCTTAGCTCCAAAACGTCCATTAGACGACCAAAGCCTGACCGACTTTACCTTATTTGCCGCTTTGTAAATCTCAAACTCGTCCGGATGATTCTTTTGTAAGTGACGAATCAGATTGTTCGTGTTAAAGTGGCTCTGCTGGTTCCTCCAGGAGAAACTGTTTGTTTGCGGCGATCGCGTCGCTGTTTGACTCTCGTTTTGCTGTAGTGAAAAGTCCCACACAGCGACATGACGGCGTTTTGATTTACAGCTGCCGTAAAGCGCGTCGATGCTGCAAAAACATGTGAAACTGGATCAGTCCGATCACCCGATACTGTCCGATACTCATAAAAGAGCCGGATTGGGATGTAGAATATAGAGCAACCGATGGACGATAAGTTCCGGCGATATTTTTGAGCCGATAAGCAGGGCAGATTTTTATTACTTTCCACAAGTTATGTCAGATTTGCTGCAGACTCACCACAGCCCGATTGCGTTATGTCGCTTTTTGCACCGTTGTTCCTTTACGTTGAAGGCGCACTGCGTGACTTTTCTGGGTCCCCTACCTACTTGTCTCCATGGCGATGTCCTTGCTTTGCCTGGAATGTTCGACCGTATGAAATTAAACATGTCCATTTAGCATTTATTCATTACGGGTGTTTCTGTTGCTCAAAAACACCACAGTTTCCTCTGTGCCTCTCCACAGATCTGAACTGTAATGTAGTGTAGCTCTGTAACCTCGTCTTCCTGGTGACAGACGGGTTTAATCTATACTGTGGAATCGAGCTTGGGCGATTTGGGGAAAAAATAATCATGGTTTATTTTTCCCGTATCGATCATTCTTGATTTTCCATTAGATTTTCTTCCACCTTATTGAAAACACAAATCACTGCAGTTTTTATTTGGTGTTGACAGGACCAATAATCCCGGAGAAATTCACATTTAAAAGTTTAACGAGTTTGCACACGGTAAACGGTGTGAACATTCTAGACAAAACAACATTTCCATGAAGACAAATATTACGCAGTGCACCTTTTAAAGTGTTCAAATAAAGGTTTATACTTACTCGTTAGACAGCACGCAGAACTAAACATCGGCCCTGAGCTGGAGTTTTAGACCAATATTTGCACTTTTTATCTGCACTTTCTAGTTCGAGAAGCTTATCAAAGTGAATTATTGCCTCCGCTAACGATTATTTTAGTTGTCGACCAGTCAAACGGTTAATTCTGTTATGAAACGAGGCTTTTTAAGTGCTGTATCGACCAAGTGAAGGGCGGATTATGGCGACTGAGGGCTTCTAAATGCAGAACGTTTACAGATAAAAGTGGAATATTGATGAAAAGGTTTTGTCTTTTGTGTCCAGAGAACAATGAGATGATCAAAATACAACAGTGATCCTGTGTTATTTCACTACTGCTTTCTGTTACGTGCAACATTTTGAGCACTTTTACCCGTTCATGATATTTCGTTATAAATTGTTATAAATAAATCGCTATGGCAAATGGTAAGTTTTTTTTTTTTGCCATTCTGAGACCAGTGGATATTTCAGACGACTCTTAGCAGTGATCAAAACATGACTTACAATAACTTTGACGAACAACTAGTCACGTTTCCATTCACGAAATTCATTATGTCTTAATTTAAACATGTTTGTTCCGTTTTTAAGACAAAAAGAGGCGTGTCTGTCACCTTCCTGAGAGTCATCCGGCCGCTGTGATGTGTCACTGATCTGATCTTCAGGATGTGACGTTTTGTTTTTGTAGTTAGTCCTGGTTTAGTCCTGAGTCAGTCCCGGTTTAGTCCTGGCTCAGCCCTGCCTCGACTAGTCATGATTCAGACGAACAGCTGGAGCCCGAATGCTAACGACTTTGGTCCTTTGGTCACTTTATCTCAGTGTTCATAAGAAAACATTTTACTGCGAATGCGTAAAGATGAGAAAAGCTGCTAAACCTGCATTTTTAAAACTCTATAAAGTAGTTCCCTGTGTCTCCACGGGGTTTTATTCTGTGCAAAAGCCGCTGACCCTGTAGTTTAAGAGCTCCACAAACATGTTCTGAAATACGTGGGATTCTTGGGTTAAGTTTATCGGCTCGCGTCTCATTTCGAGTCTTATCAGAATCCTTATCCGAGAATCCCGGTTGTATCTGTGGCTGCTCCAGGCCCGTCTCCACTTCGCGGTGAATGGGCCGGTCTATAAATATCCCTGTTGTTCGTACGCAGCTCTCCTGACTCACCGCTCGGAGCAGGTAGGAGGAGTAGGAGTAGGAGTAGGAGTAGGAGGAGAAGGAGGAGTAGGAGTAGGAGTAGGAGTAGGAGGAGGAGAAGGAGGAGGAGGAGGAGGAGGAGCTTCCACCGAAAAGAATAACTCTACACACTTTAATGTCATTTCAAGAAACATAATCGGATCTTCTTTTTTTTTTTTCAGCAGCCCTCACGTTCTCTGTTTAAGCGTCTGTAAAGGGAATTTCTTGGGCGAGGTTCAAGCCGGTTTGTGTTTATTCATTAAATAATAGGAATTTTGATGTAAGAAATACAGACTTTTCTTGGTCAGCGGGGAAAATGTGCCCACGATAAACACTGAACCCCAAAATACGCAGTTCCAGCTTTCATGTGTTGAACGATAAGTCGGTGTAGTAATTATCAGGGGTGTCAGAAAAAGTCGATTCAGTGATATATCGCGACGCGTTATTGTTTGATTCTCATATCTATTCAAAGCATTTTTTTAAGGTCATGTTTTTAATGAAAGTTCATAAGTTAAATTCATTCATAAAAATTATTATATTATTATATTTCATCCGGTTTTGTTGTGAATGGGGATGTTCCGATCCGATATTCAGTATCGGTATCGGCTCCCGATCCGGCTCTTTTATGAGTACAGCACTCCTCCTCTCACTCTTTCTCTCTTTTTTCTCTCAACATCACTCCTCGTCTCACTCTTTCTCTTTTTTTTCTCTCCGCAGCACTCCTCCTTTCACACTTTGTCTCTTTTTCTCTCCACATCACTCCTCGTCTCACTCTTTATCTCTCTTTTCTCTCTGCAGCACTCCTCCTCTCACTCTTTCTCTCTTTTTTCCTCCACAGCACACCTCCTCTCACTCTTTCTCTCTTTTTTTCTCCCCACATCACTCCTCCTCTCACTCTTTCTCTCTTTTTTTCTCCCCACATCACTCCTCCTCTCACTCTTTCTCTCTTTTCTCTCCGCAGCACTCCTCCTTTCACTCTTTCTCTCTTCTCTCCCCACAGCACTCCTCCTTTCACTCTTTCTCTCTTCCCTCCCCACAGCACTCCTCCTCTCACTCTTTCTCTCTCTTTTCTCTCTGCAGCACTCCTCCTCTCACTCTTTCTCTTTTCTCCCCGCAGCACTCCTCCTCTCACTCTTTCTCTCTCTTTTCTCTCTGCAGCACTCCTCCTCTCACTCTTTCTCTCTTTTTTTCTCCCCGCAGCACTCCTCCTCTCACTCTTTCTCTCTCTTTTCTCCCCGCAGCACTCCTCCTCTCACTCTTTCTCTCTTTTTTTCTCTCCGCAGCACTCCTCATCTCACTCTTTCTCTCTCTTCTCTCCTCGCAGCACTCCTCCTCTCACTCTTTCTCTCTTTTCTCTCCGCAGCACTCCTCCTCTCACTCTTTCTCTCTCTTTTCTCCCCGCAGCACTCCTCCTCTCACTTTTTCTCTTTTTTCTCCTCGCAGCACTCCTCTCACTCTTTCTCTCTTTTTTCTCCCCGCAGCACTCCTCCTCTCACTCTTTCTCTCTCTTTTCTCCCCGCAGCACTCCTCCTCTCACTCTTTCTCTCTATTTTTCTTCCCGCAGCACTCCTCCTCTCACTCTTTCTCTCTCTTTTCTCCCCGCAGCACTCCTCCTCTCACTCTTTCTCTCTCTTCTCTCCTCGCAGCACTCCTCCTCTCACTCTTTCTCTCTTTTCTCCCCACAGCACTCCTCCTCTCACTCTTTCTCTCTCTTTTCTCCCCGCAGCACTCCTCCTCTCACTCTTTCTCTCTTTTTTCTCTCCACAGCACTCCTCTTCTCACTCTTTCTCTCTCTTCTCTCCCCGCAGCACTCCTCCTCTCACTCTTTCTCTCTTTTTTTCTCTCCGCACCACTCCTCATCTCACTCTTTCTCTCTCTTTTCTCCTCGCAGCACTCCTCCTCTCACTCTTTCTCTCTCTCTTCTCCCCACAGCACTCCTCCTCTCACAGTAACGGCCGAACAGAGGGAGGCTCTCGCTCTTCCAGGACGGGCGTCAGGACCCGCAGCTCGGAAGACCCTCAGCCCCCTCACGTCGGAAACTACAGACTCCTCAAAACCATCGGGAAAGGAAACTTCGCCAAAGTCAAACTGGCCCGGCACATACTCACGGGCAGAGAGGTGAGAGCCGCTCACCGGGAGGCGCACGGTTCAAGTCGATACTGTCGATAAGGGCGCTTCTTTTCGTCTAAATGTTGAAGTTTAGAGGAGACTGGAGTGAGCTGCCATCACAGACTCTTTATATCGATGGACATCATGAGCTGTAGTGTAAATTTTGGTATATTTTACTAAATTATTTTGCCTAAGAGCTACAGTTGTGTTGACATTTTCACTGTTTTGATGAGGAACATTGGTGTTTTTCATGTTGGTCTTAAAAATACATAAATTTAACTTGAAGAAACCTGTAGGAACCCTGTTAAAATGTTCGTATTGACCCGCTCTACATGATCCTGGGATATTTTGTTAATAAATTCCTACTCCTAATATTGAACTCTGCTCCAAATCGGCCTGTGTAACTGCTACCCTCACGAGCCATCAAGTTTTATCCTAATAATTCCTCTGATACTAGTTTCCGTATGTATTTTTCTATTGCGTATTGATAGTTTTGAGCGTTATTGTCAAAGCTAAAACTGAAAGCAAAGTGAGCAGGTCTGCAGAGCCCAGAGATCCTTTATTTTCCTTTTACAGCTTCCGTCTCTGTCCATGTTCTGACTGTCACACTGCTGTTCACAGGTGGCCATAAAGATCATAGACAAGACCCAACTCAACCCCAACAGTCTCCAAAAGGTACAGTGAAAACGACTGTTACTGCTACTTTTATTCCTACTGTTAAATATTCTTACAGCTTTTTGGTTTTCTGTGCGTCTTTTCTTTGCGCTACTCTAGAACTTTCTCACTTTGTGGAGTGGTAGAGGGTTGAATGACCAGTACAGGGACAGGAAAAGGTATTTAATTCCTTAAAGGGATCACCAGCATCATTATCGGTGCGTCTCTAATCATAAAGTGTTACCAAAACATATTATTCACCTGCTGTTTTGGTCCAGTCGAGATATTTTAGCACCAAACTCCTAAAAGTCTTGGAAGAATACGATTGAGTGGTCCTGGTGCAGTCCTGGCTCAGTCCTGGCTCAGTCCTGGCTCAGTCCTGGCTCAGTCCTGGCTCAGTCCTGGCTCAGTCCTGGCTCAGTCCTGGCTCAGTCCTGCCTCAGTCCTGCCTCAGTCCTGGCTCAGTCCTGGCTCAGTCCTGGCTCAGTCTTGGCTCAGTCTTGGCTCGATATTGGTGTAGTCCTGGTACAGTCCTTGTCTGGTCCTGGCGTAGACCTGGTTTTAGTTTTGATTTTAGTCTTGATTTTTACTCCTGCTGTAAGTCCTGGTGTAAGTCTTGGTTTTAATCCTGGCTCAGCCCTGGCTCAGCCTTGGTGTAGTCTTGGTGTAGTCTTGGTGTATTCCTGGCTGTATTTCTGGCTGTATTCCTGGCTGTAGTCCTGGCTGTAGTCCTGGCTGTAGTCCTGGCTGTAGTCCTGGCTGTAGTCCTGGCTCAGTCTCGGTGTAGTCTCGGTGTAGTCTCGGTGTAGTCTCGGTGTAGTCTTGGTGTAGTCTTGGTGTAGTCTTGGTGTATTCCTGGCTGTAGTCCTGGCTCAGTCTTGGTGTAGTCCTGGTTTTGGTTCTGTTTGTAGTCCTGGTTCATAGTCCTGGTTCATAGTCCTGGTTGTAGTCCTGGTTTTAGTCCTGGTGTAGTCCTGGTGTAGTCCTGGTGTAGTCCTGGTGTAGTCTTGGTGTAGTCTTGGTGTAGTCCTGGTTGTGGTCCTGGTTGTAGTCCTAGTTGTAGTCCCTGTTTTAGTCCTGGGTTTAGTCCTGGTTTTATTCCTGGTTTTATTCCTGATTAGTCATGATTTAGTCATGATCTAGTCCTGGCATAGTCCTGGTGTAAGTCCTGATTTTAGTGTTGATTTTAGCCCTGTTTTGGCCCTGGTCTAGTCCTGGTCTAGCTATGGTTTACCCCTGCTTTACTCCTGGTCTAGTCCTGGTCTAGTCCTGGTCTAGTCCTGGTCTAGTCCTGGTCTAGTCCTGGTCTAGTCCTGTGTAGAGATGGCAGTGTTTTCTCTTGTTCTGGAGCTGGTCTGTCAGCACTCGGCTCTTGTGAAATGACCCGAGCAGAAGCGCCTCAGCTCCTTTAAGATGCAAATGTCGCACAGAGAATGAACGACACCCGAGCGATTTCACGACAGTCTGAAGTCTCTGCTTTTGTTCAGAGCCTCGATCAGTAACTAAACACACGAGGCACGTTTGATCTGGACCAGTTTCATTTCAGACATGATTAAAACTCAACAGTTCTGCTTGTGGATGTAAAATTGACAAAAACATAAAATAAAACGATTTAATTTCAGTTCGTTCTAGGTAACATTTCTGATAAAAGGTCTGTGTCTGCTTGTCTCCATGAAGGTGTTAACACTGTGTCTAGCTTCAATTCTTTTTATTCTGTTTAAATAAAAATTCTGCTTTAAAAAGTCCATGTAAACACTTAATTCCTAATGAAAATTATTATTCAGAATTAAACTTAATTCCGAAGTAAGTGGGTGGTTTATTCTGATTTTAAAGCCGAATTAATTTATTCCTGGATCATGTAAACGTTTATTCTTCTTCAAAATAATCCCGGTGGTTGGTGCTCATTGCGTCGTCCTCCTGATCCGGCTCCTCCAGTCGTCTCTTGGGACTTTCCTCCACGTCTCTTTGGATTTGTGAGCGGGATGTGGGAGTGGGCTGAGGTGTGGCAGCCTCAGACTCAGTTTGTCTTCTTCCTCCTTCTCCGACACTCTTCCCTTCTCCTCCTCAGCTCACAGACGTAAAGCGTGAGGACAGAATTCTCCAGCCGCCGCTTCATTATCACCGGAACGGCCGCGGAAAAAGTTTGGATCGTGTTTGTGACGGCGGCGTAACGACAAACCGAGATGACAGAAAAGCCGATAGCAGCTAAAGTGTGTGTTTTCCTTCGGTCGATGTAAATACGTTTGTGTCGCTGTCCAATCAGAACCCTTCCCCACCCCCAGACGCTGAGAGGAATTAATTAAAGGCGATTTAACGTGTTTCCATGGAAACCTTAATTCAGAATGATTATTTCCGCGTAAACTCTAAGGAGAATATCTTAATTCCGAACTATTTAATTCAGAACAATTAATTTGGATTAAAAAACATCATGTAAACGTGGCCAGTAGGGCATTATCTCCATAGGGATAAGCAGATGGAGCCACCTGGCACACGGGTCAGCTCTGTGGAGAGGCAGAATGAATCAGTCGCTCTTTAGATACTTGAATCCCATTCTGTAGAACATTCCAGACAAAGCAATAACATCTCCAGTGAGACGAGGATGCCATGAGGAAGGTTCAGCAGTTCAGCTTTACATTTACATCATTTTGTCATCATTTTATCGTCTGTATTTGTATTTTTGTGTGGTGTCTGACATGTTTTTGCCGCACTCTGGTCCTTCAGAAGTGTCGGTCGCCGTTGCCGTGATTTTTCTGGCGCTCAGACTCTGTACAAACAGTTCAGTGTTGTGTATCTGAGGCAAATTGAAGTCTGTCTGGACACGTTCACATCCTGTCAATCAAAACGACTCTGAAAGGTTTTATATGACGCAAAATTGACTCTTGTGAGCTTTAAGCCGTTTTCTAAAGCTGTTATGTGATAAAAAATATATACAGAGGAAAAAGAAGTGTGAAATGAAGGGATGTGAGGTGAAAGTTACACCATTTTACACCATTTTCTGATCCATGTTATAAGGTTTCCACATTAAAAACATACCTGTGGTTGTGTTTTGTTTCATTTTACATTATGTTCGAGTAATCTGCATTATTTCTCTCCATATAAAGCTCCAAATGCTCTGTTCCACCTCGTGATGTCACGTAGCAGTACTTTTCAAGTTCACATCTCCTTTTACCTTTTAGTTCAATAGAGATTGACAACTCCAGGGTTGAAGTTATCCAAATGATTCTAGTAAAGGTGTATAAGGAGTTTAAAAATGCAGTGGAGCACTTCCTGAGTTACCACGTGACATCACAAGGTGGAACAGAGCGTTTTCTGTTTGAGAGAACCCTAAATCTGCAGGGTTTGTGTGATAAACATGTGTGAATGAAACAAAACACAACTCCAGGTCTGTTTTTAACAAGGAAACAACATTATAACTAGGGATGTCCTGATCCGATATTCAGTATCGGTATCGGCTGATGATCTGTATTTTATGAGTATCAGACAGTATCTGATTCAGTCACGTGATTGGACTGATCCAGTTTCACATGTTTTTGCAGCATCGACGCGCTTTACTGTAGCCGTAAATCAAAACTCCGCCATGTCGCTGTGTGAGACTTTTCATTACAGCGGTCCCTCGTTTATCACGCTCTAAAAATAATCCGTGAAGTAGAAAAACCCTGTAAAAACTGTAAAACCCCTCCGTAATATGAGCAGGGAGGGGGATCGCTCCGCACAAATCGGCCGCGATCTAAACTGAGGAGCGCGGGGGCTGAAAAACATAGTTATGGGGAGTTGTTGTTGCCGTTGTTTTTTATTCTTATGAACAGAGATGTCACCTTCGATTACACAGAAAACAGTGCGCTGGTTCTCCCTCGCAGAACACATTGCGCATCCATATGCTGTAAAAAAAAAAAAGTAAAAAGTTTGGTGATGCGAATGTGATGTTTTCTTAATGTGAAATGTTGTGATTTTACTCTTTTGCATTGATTGTCTTGGCTATTACTTTGGCCAGATCTCTCTCGAAAAAGATTAAAAATAAATAAATAAACATAAAGTACCCCACTACAACCGCAAAGCCATGTCTAATAAGTAAAGCTGCACATAAGACCCAAGGCTAGCACGCAAAACTGCACGAAAAAATCCACGAAAGGTGAACTGCGTTATAGTGAGGGACGACTGTGCAACAAAACGAGAGTCAAACAGCGACGCAAACGCTGCAAACAAACAGTTTCTCGTGGAGGAACCAGCAGAGCCACTTTAACACGACCAGTTTGATTTGTCACATACAAAAAAATCACCCGGACGAGTTTGAGATTTACAACCACAAGGCTCGGTATCGTATCGTATCGGAAAAAGCGCTCCTTAAAAAAAATTGGATTGAATCAGAAGCCAAAAAATCTTGATCAGGGCATCTCTAATTAAAACATCAGAAAATAGAGAGTAAAGAGTAAAATGGGCCCTTTAACTTTAATCGCACATCCCTTCATTTCACACTCCTCTCTCCTCTCCTCCGTCTCTTCTCTCTGTACTGATTTACGTCACTGTTTTTTTAGTTATCGACGGCATTTAGGCAGCTCTGGCCTCTGCTCCAAATCAGATTTTCCACCACAGCCATCGATCTTCTGTCCCCTCCGAGCTCCTCTGGCGCTCACCAAAAACACCTCACCGCAGCCGCCGGGGAAGGCTCCAGTTAAAAGGTTTAGTGGAAAAATAGTGAGAATAAACAATCGCACAGTCAGTCCTCCCCCTCAGAGACACTGGTTTATTTTAGGAAAGCCCAGTGCGCTTATAAACACAGCCTCATTTGCATTCGGGTTTGATTGACAGAATAAAGGTGCCCACTTCGGTCACAAAGTCTAATTTTAGAAGTTTCACTGTTTTGGAACAAGTAGACGCCGCTGTGTAATGCCCCTAATTGGACCAGACAGACGTATTTCTGCCCGGATTTCTAGGAAGAAGTACAAATAAATGTGGAAATGAAAGTATTAAGGGATGAGTGGCCTAGATGGAAGAGAGGACGTGTTTATAGTTGGAAGATTTCCAGTTCGGTCTCAGCTCTGTAGAGTATGTTTGGATAAGACCTATGTAAATATGAGTTCATTATAGCTGTAGTTTTACTATTTGGCAAACATTTCCCTTAATTGTGATAGAATAACACTATAGAAATCGCTGTACTTACAAGAAAACGATGTAGAAAATGACAATCTCTTCAAACAAGTGCCTTTAGTCCTTAAAGAGAGCGTCTTTTACTTGATTTTATTTGTTTTTATTTCGAGTTTGTGCCAAGAGAGAAAGAATAATAATCATACAGATACTCTATACACATTGTGAACAACAGAAAAGCACATTTCTCAAAAAGGAGCAGGAAAAAGAAAAAAAACTTATTAAACTTGCATATTAATCTTCCCTGTTCATGACATAGTTTAAATAATTCTAAGATTTTGTGGTTCCTTTTGTACATACTAAATATAATTTTAACCCACTGTCTTTCTTTTTTTTTTTTATTGTACTGTATTATGGTCGTACAAACTAATTCTGAGAAAGAAGACACAGAAGTTTATCGTTTATGATCGTATCAAAATCAGCAAAAACGTCCCCCACTTGTACGGGGTAACTGCTAAAACATATTTAGATCACCATTTTATCTTTTATTGTTTTGAAAATGCTATATTCGCCCCCAAACAACATATTAACATGATTTATAAGCTTGAGTGCCACCTCCCTTTGCTCCTTGTGCTAAGTCACTCCCCCTTCAGAGCGCCATTGCAACTAGGGATGCACCGATACCGATACTAGTATTAGGTATCAGCCCAATACTTCGATAATATACTTGTACTTGTTAAATATTTGCTGATATCACGCACCGATACCTCTATTACGCGACACATTCTGCAGTTTCCCGGTTTCAGTTTCCCGAATAATCCAGTGTCCCGGTTATGAGAAACCAGAGCGGCATAAATAAAGCGACTGTAGCGGCATCAGTGAAAGAGAAAAGAACATGAACCATCACCAACGCGACAAACGCACAGAACAGAACAGACTCAGCATCAGCAGAACAACCCCTGTCACAGAGAGAACACTCATATTCCACTGAGTCGTGTCCTTCAGTCCCACAGAAACTGACCACATCAGGGCACAAGATGTTTTTTTTTTCAGTGCTTATACTGTATGCAAATGAGCCGTGCGGTTTTAAGTTTCGTTTCTGTAAAATGTAAACAACATCATAATCAAGATTCACAGATTCAAAAAGTTCATTTTATATTCACACATGAAAAAATTAAATGATGTTTCTCACTCTCAATCAAAGCTAAACTAAATAAAAAATAATAAAATGAAAGAAAAGTTCAAAGTTGTTCTTAGGGAGACAGCCTGATGTGTAGAGAGGGAATATCAGGGTTGTTTGTTTTTTCCTGGATTATTAAATACCGGTAGATATTTTTTGCACATTCGTAAGATTGGTAAATTATTGGTCTTGTACTCGGTATCGGCGAGTACAGAAATGATTGTACTCGTATCGGTTTTCAAAAAAGTGGCATCGGTGCGTCCCTAATCGCAACACAATCGGCGCACATCCTGCTAATATTTGTCGCGTGGGAAACGTAGGCACCATAGGGAGGGTTCAAATACACATGGGAGAGATCGCTAAATTACCCAGACATGCTTTCTATGACATTTGAAACCTCTTCAGGCGTGTTTTTGATGAGGGGAGAGCGTCAGGCGGATTGTGCGTCATTTCCCGTCTTTTTCAAAACTCTGCTCTTCTCCGTGTTTCCCTTCGTGCTGAATCCAGCGATCACCTGTAAGTCGCACATCTGTTATTTTACCTTTTACTCTCCAGAGACTCTCACACATCTGCACGTATTTATCCCGGACCACCTCCTGTAATTATGAAACTCCACACCTCAGACTTAGTGAATCTCTTTTGGTGCAGTTTGTTCGCAAAGGTGTGAAGCTGTGATCACACTTCGATCTGGACAATAACACACGAGGATGAGTCGTTTTATGGCAGAAGTTGGAGGTGATTATTCTTAGACTGGATCTCAGTTGTATCACGACAAGTCTGTGGAAGAAAGTGTTAAGATGGAGCTTCTCAGTCCAGTCGCTTCAGATTAAATGGCCGCTAAACACCAAAATCACTTTTTTCTACTAATTATTAGGGATGAGACATGCCTTTCGAATAGTTGAATAGTTGTTATACATTTGAATATCGATTTAATAATTTCGAATAGTAATTAGCAGTTTTAACCGTATCTCACTTAAAGGACTCGCGGTCGTATTTGGCGCAGGATTACAGCGAAGAGAAAGGAACGTGCCCAACTGAACGGACTCAGAAATGCCAGGATATGTTTGCCCCCCCGCTCCACACTGACCCATGACATGATGAAAAACAGACCAACAGAAATGCCCCCGCCTGGTAAAGTTAGCGAGGGGCGTCCGCGCCATCGGAGCGACTGTTCTCTGCAGCTGGACTGTCGATAAACTGCGTCTCCAGCCGAACATGTGGACTAGAGCATGAAACCCGGCCAAAGTCTTACAGGACCCGATTCGATCGCTGCTCCGTCGGACTTAAATAACCGTCTCACCTGATCGGTCGTTGTGTGTTTTTGCCAACAAGTCACATCCCTGCTAATTATCTGTGTAAATGGATCTAAAATAGAAGTGTGTACCTCTCCCTGGCCTTATTTTGGCATTTGAGTGCATATTTGTTAAAAATCTGACCGCTGGGGCAAAGCCGTGTCTGTAACGGCCTCTTTAGGATCAGCTACAGCCAGTATTTATGAATTTTAGGGCCTCCAGTGAGTCAGATGCAGGTTCTGACGTGACGAGCGCAGACACTGGCGTTTATGGGCGGTACGTGAGGAGCCCCTCTCAGCCCCGCTTCGACCTGGCACCGCTGGGCACCGCAACGTCCCAACGAAACGGCGTGATCCGAGCACAAAAGTTTGCTTTCAAAGTCCGGTCCGCGCCGCGTTGGATTGTTGTGGCTGTCGGTCGGCCGTCGGTCATCGCTCCACTTCCCACGCTGAAGGATTTTTCAGATTTTGCTTAGGGACGTAGTAAAGCTTCGGGAGGGTGTTTAATGGTTCTTTAAGGATGGGGGCAGTATCGTGATAAAATCGAATTGTGATTTCTCTGAGACCTGTTTTGTTGTGATATCATCCTATTCTCTATTTAATGCCCCTATTTGTTCAAACACAGGCACTTTTCTCCACCCATTTCTCCTGTTTTCCAGCCTCTGTCATGCTCTGAGTGAGAATCATAGCAAAAGTGTGGACTTTCAGAAGAAGACAATGATTTTGTTCACCTTTAAAGGGGAACTCCGGCACGTTTGAAGCTAAAGTCCATTGCTAGAGGTGGTCGAATACTGTCAGACGTCAAAAAACGGCACAGATCAGTGTTTTCTAGGCGGAGATCTCTCTGTGGCAGTGAGTCTGTCAAGGCAACAAACTAGTGTAGTGATGGGGGCAGGTTCTTAACTTCCACGTAATGATTTGTGCTGTTTTTTGGCTTCTGACAGAATTCGACCACCTCTAACAACGGGCTTTAGCTTCAAACATGCCGGAGTTCCCCTTTAAAGATACTTGAATACCTCAAAGTTTACATGAATTGTGATAAAAACCAAAACTGTGATCTGGCAAGACAAATGTGTTATTTTTGTGCCACATCCCCCTCGTCTTCTTCAGATTAAAAATGATTTCTGGACGGCCGTCTGTCCTGTTTAATGCTCAACCAGTATGGGGAAAAATATAAGGCGTGTTTTGTCATTTGGAGAATTATCTGCCTTTTATGATTTGTAAATTGTGATTTGATTGTGATGAATGGCAACAGTACAGATAGACTGATGTTTGTGCGGGTGTTAAAATGGGTCACAGTTCCAGGCCGGTCATAAACATTACGAGGTTCAGTTTTAAAACATCACGCCGCTGCACCGCTCAATAACTTCATGTCAAAGTAAAAGCTCATCGATTTTTACAGCTGGAGCTACCGGGACATTGGCCCTAATAAAACGGGACAGAACATTGCACAGGTCGGTCATCCCGTGTAACGCCGGCTGCCAACTTTACAGCCGCTAGAAATGCACGAAAATCAAACCTTTGGACACTTTTCCTTTATGTTTTTCTTTATTTCCATCAGTATTTCCATTGTAGATTGTCCCTGAAGGCATCAAAACTATAAAACAACAACAACAAACACATCTATTTTGTTTATATTGCGCATTTTACAAACAAAGCAGTTTCCAGAGATCATAAAAGGAAGACAAACAAAAAGTATAATTGCTAAAAATAAAGGATAAAATTAATTTAAACCATAAAATAGATTAAACTTAAGACTCAGAGGACCACGCAAATCAGTACTTTTGCATTCCTGGTATTTCTTGACTGAAGTAAAAACCATTTCAGCGCTTTGTGTTTCATTTTTTTGTATGAAAAATGCTAAATACATAAAGTTGGATTGATCATGAAGCTCACTGAGAGAAGACAAAGGTTTTACTGCGCTGTCGACAAAGAAAAGAGTCGAGACTTTTAGGAATTTGAAAATAAAATGTACAAAATATTTACTATTATTTCACTTTCTTTTCTTTGCCACATAAATCCATGTTTCTTCTGTCACACATTTTCTGTGTTTTGCACGAGAACGAGGTCAAGATGAGATTGTGACATAATTTGTAATAAATAAGTAGTGTAGTCCATTTCACAATTTTGGCTTCACTATTTTTTATTTATTTTATGTGATACTTTAGCTTTTGAATGTTTTTGGAACTAAAGCTTCTCAAATTGTGTAACTCACCATCTCGTAACTCTTTTTTAGTCCAAGCCAAAAGTAAAAAAATCTATTTAAAATAAAATTTGAGATGGCAAGTCAAATCAATTAGTTTTTTTTTTTTTTATCGATGTTTAAGATTTTTTTATGCAGCGTGTACATTTTGCATTCGCCAAGACTTCCTGTAGACTCTATAGTCACTTCCTGCGTCTCTCACTTTCCCCCGAGAACGACACAAACACAAACAAATCTGTCACAGAAAGAAACGCTCATATTCCACTGAGTCGTGTCCTTTAGTCCGACAGAAGCTGAAGCATCAGCACAAGGAAAGAGCTGCTTTTTTCAGCATTTATAGTTTATGCAAATGAGCCATGCAGGTTTAAGTTTCTGTAAAACGTAAACAAATGTGCCAAAGCTGCATTAAACATGTTATAATTTCACACTGATGTGGCTCTGTAGTGGTGATGGTTTATGTGTTTTAAAGTTGAGTTCATTTATGCAGATTAGTAACAGTAATAATAATGATGACAGTTTTAATATAAAACATTGGATCGGATCGAAAGAAAATGTAATCAAACACCCATCCCTACTGTGCACCTTATGAAAAGCTCCAATTTATTTGGTGGAGAAGAGATTTTCACAGCATGGTGAAAGTTTTGGATGCTGCTGTACGGTCGAATCGAATCATGAATAGAGTTTTTATTAAAAAATGTAAGATTTTTTGGGGGTGGGGGGGTCACCCAGCTCTAGCCAAAGGTAAATTCAGGGGGGAAAAAATCTCACGAAATAATTTTTATCATGTGGGCACAATCTTGTGACAATTTTGTCTTGAGAGTTTGGGCGCTGAGCTCCCCCCCCCTCTAACCACCAGGAAGCTGCGTCTCCCCAAGGAAAAACACTTGGACTGTTTCTTTATTTTATTATTTATACTATAAAAAAGAATTTTCTAGCATAGTTAAACTGACTCGATTTAAGCAGATTCATCTCAAAAGAT
Source organism: Odontamblyopus lacepedii (assembly GCA_034769755.1). Lineage (NCBI taxonomy): Eukaryota > Metazoa > Chordata > Actinopteri > Gobiiformes > Gobiidae > Odontamblyopus > Odontamblyopus lacepedii. The sequence goes on along the minus strand of CM068364.1, from coordinate 4,392,954 downwards.
AAATTTTAAGATTTTTTTTACTTAATAAGATGAGATTTTTTTTACTTGTTTCAAGATATTCTATCCTAATATATCTTATCTAGATATTACAACTTATTCTAAGCACTTTTTATATTAACTCAGTCCAGGCTAAGCCTCTTTAACTTCCTCCTCAAACCAATAAGGTGAAAAATCTTGTCATAAATACTTGTGTAGCTAGTGTTTTCTGCTTAGAACAAGATTCGTATTTCGTCTTGTTTTAAGAAACTTGGTAAGTGGAAATTTCTTACTGCACTGGCAGATAATTTCACTTAAAATAGGCATTTTTACCTCAAATTTTTTTTCTTATTTCTTGCTGCAGTGTATGTAGAAGATTGGGAGTGAGGAACAGAGTTTAAATTTTTCATAGGTTCATATTGAAACTGCCAAACTTTCTGAATTGAATTTGAACTGAGATCGTGTCCCGCCCCTGCTCGTCCTGTACGTTTTTTAAAACTTTCTTTGAACCTTCACATCTTCACGTATGAGTCCTGATAAACCCCTGTGCAGATAACAGCATTATCCCCGCTCCTCTCTGTAACTCCAGTCTGTCTCTTACGTAACGGCGTCAGGAGGAACTGTTTATTCTGGGCTCTTGTTCCTAAAGTTTGAGCCTCTGGTCTGGCCTCTGTCCCGACGCGACCCCTCCGGCCTCAGCGGGGTCAGAGGTCACGGGGAGGAGGAGGAGGGAGGAGTTTGATTAAACGCAAACAGACACGAGCTGACACCTTTGTTTTCATTCACACGTCACGCAGGAAGTACAAAGATTAGCAAACACTCGAAAAGCTTTATTCAACCACAGATGTGCACTTTCTCAATTCAAACCTTTACAACACGATTTTTAATGGTTTTATCTACGGAAAAGTTATCGTTTTGCCTAGAATGTTCCATAGTATTGCATTAAACCTATATTACTTGCATTTATTGAGTCGCAGGCAGGTTTATTGTCTTGAAAAACATGCATTCTTACTGATAACTGGGCCCCTTATCCACAGATCTGACCTGTAACTCGGCCTCCATGATGATAGATGGTTAATGCCATGGTATGGGACATTTCAGCAGTAGTATTTCCGCAGAAACGAGCAGACGACCTTCCCACGTGCACCTTTTAAGTCATAAATATGTACAATTGCTATATTATAATTGTGTTTAAAATTTTCTCAGATAATTCGTGTTGTTTGTTGTGGAAATTATCTTGACACAAATCCCAAAATCAAATTATTGTTCACTACATAACACTAGGACTAGGACCAGGGACTAGGACCAGGGACTAGGACCAGGGACTAGGACCAGGGACTAGGACCAGGGACTAGGACCAGGCACTAGGACCAGGGACTAGGACCAGGGACTAGGACCAGGGACTAGGACCAGGGACTAGGACCAGGCACTAGGACCAGGGACTAGGACCAGGGACTAGGACCAGGGACTAGGACCAGAGACTAAGACCAGGGACTAGGACCAGGGACTAAAAACAAAAAGACTAGACCCAATACATGCATAAAAGCTGGAACTATATATTTTGGAGTTCAGTGTTTATCATCTGTACATTTTCCTTACTAACATGAAGAGTTTTGGGTATTGTTTTTGCAATATTTATTTATTTTTATTAATTAATTAAATTTATTTTTTATTATTTTTATTTACATTTATATATTTATATTTAATGTATATATTTTTTTTATTTATTTAAATGTATTTATTTATTTATTTATTTTACAAAACATGCACAAGCATTTAGAATAGTTCATACAATTCTATGGAAGTCTTGTCAAAAGGGAACTCCTCAGAAGCTTTGTTTGGTTATAAAAAGAGGCCCAAGATACGTACGAAAACAAAATAGTGTTATGACAAGTTATAATTTCAGCTTTAATATAATAATATATGTATAATATGGTAAGATTTGAGCTGCAGAGGGTAGAATAACTGACTTCTACAGCTCATTATTGGTTCATTCTGTTATCTATTTGTTGTAGTTTTTGCCTTTTAATGATCCTGTCTATTTAAAAATGTTTTACTGGGATTTTCCTGCTTTCTTGTTATTATGCAAGTGTAATAAAGCAGTTTCTATGTCGTTTATCACAGTATTTCTCTGTAGCGATGTACCGTGCTTCAGAAATTGGTTCATTGCGACAGCCCTAGACACAGATTGCGATTTATTTTCCAAAGTAAAGTTGAAATTTTTAAGTTAAACATCTGATTTTACGTTTTCCTTCCCGTTTGTCTTTCACTCCTGATGCTTTTCACTTTGTACCAAACACGTCTATGATCTCTGTCCATTCAGCTTCCTGTTATATGCCGCATTTGGTGGACTTAATCGCACTCAAACGATATCGTACTTTGTTTTTTAATTGTTATTCGTAAAGCTGAACAGTTTGGTAAAAATGTCTAATCACGAGCCTTGAGACTGTGATAAGATTTACGATTTTGGGTTTTAATAATAAAGTTCAAAATTCACATTGTCAACGCAGCTAGACGACAAAAAGACCTGTTTGAGAAGGTGTTTGTACAGATCTAAACTACAGGGTGAGCTGTTTTTATGCAGATTAACACTGGGGATTTTGTTGTTTGTGGAGTAAATTGTGGCACTTAAAAAATTGCAGCCTGTGTGATTTGCTTATTGAAACAGAAATTGCCATTTTCGACGTGATTGCAGCCGTTTCTCTGTATGATTCTTAAACCCGTGTACTGCACTGTGTATAATTTGCATGGCAGGAACAGTGGGCACATGTTGTTTTATATAGAACCGTTCCCCGGCTCTGCTCGGTCTTTAGCGGCTAACGTTAAGCCTGTGTTTGCGCTGTGTCGGGCTTACGGCATATCGGCCTCGGCGGGAGCCCTGAGCATGTACACAAACACCACAGGGGTCAAAGGTCGTCTGTAAACGCCTCCATGTGTCCGCGCCGGACTAAATATAACACCACACAGCTTTCTCTCCTGTTAAAGGACGGGACCAGGGACGGGACCAGGGACGGGACCAGGGACAGGACCAGGGACGGGACCAGGGACGGGACCAGGGACGGGACCAGGGACGGGACCAGGGACGGGACCAGGGACTGAGCCAGGGACTGAGCCAGGGCCTGCACCAGGGGGATTAGATGAGGGACTAGATGAGGGACTGGACCAGGGACCGGACCAGGGACTAAATCAGGGACTAAATCAGGTCTGTATTATTATAGAAAATATGAATCAAAAGCAAATTACTAAAGACTGATGCAGACTTTTCCACAGCCTCAGATCGTTTATCGCCACTAGTTTTATGGAGTTTGCCGCCGTCAACTGAGCGGAAATGACGTCCTATAATTACCGCAGAAATAATAATTAATAATTTTAGAAATAAACTCGCAGAAATGAAAAGTGTCACAACACAAAACAGCACAAACGAAATACAAATGTTTTCTATAATTTTCTGCCTGTTTTGAGGCTGTTTCACATTCTGAGGTTCTGGACGACGTCATCGGCCGAAAATAAAACTGCAAATATCTGAAGAACCAGAATCGCACAAACGAAACTTTTTGCAGCACAAACGAAGCACAAACGATTGACTCCATTTTGGGCGTTTTAGAGCATTTTGAAGCTTCCTGTTTGGCCGTCCCCAATTTGGCCCATAAAAATCGTTAATTTCCCCAAAACTGAAGAAGCACAAACAAAACTTTTTGCAGCACAAACGACTGACACAGATTTTGTGCAGGTTGGAGTTTGATGGGGCCACTTCTCGCAGCTCCTTTTGCCGCTGTGATCTTGTGCCCCTGGTTTACCGTTTGGACTCGGCCGTGGGGAGGTGTCCTGTATCCCGGGCCCGTGTCATGAGACTGTTGCATAACCCGGACAGCTGTGGCTCATTGTGTCCGTCGGATCAGCCTGTCCAAAGCCTCCGCGCTCGACCGCCCTGTTTACACTGTTGTTTTAAGAGTTTAAGAGCCGCGGGTTTAAGTCTCGTTTTTCTGTTTACGGCCCGGAAAGCCTCGCAAATGCCTCTCAAACTGCTCCCAGACCCGACAGGTGCGGGGCAGATCCTCAAGTCCCCTGGCGAGTTTCCGTTTGAGCTCATCCGCGCTGCTCTTTTTCACGTTATGAGTTTCCCGGGGAGGTTTTTGTAAACATGAATCCACTGTTTCAGATAAACACACGTTCTGGAAAAAAGCCGTAAAATACAGAAGATACAAAATGTGGGTGTTAAAATAAAACCGGTCCAGACTAGAATTTAACCTGGACTAGACTGGAAACAGACCGGGGACTAGGGCCGGGGACTAGGGCCGGGGACTGGGGCCGGGGACTAGGACCGGGGACTAGGACCGGGGACTAGGACCGGGGGACTAGGACCAAGGGACTAAGACCGGGGGGCTAGGACCAGGGGATTAAGACCGGGGGGCTAGGACTGGGGGCCAAAACTAAGGGCCAGAACTGGGGACTAGGACCTGGAACCAGGACTAGGACCAGGAACCAGGACCTCAGAGACCAGAACCCGGAGCTAGGAAAAGGGACTAAGACCAGGGACTAGGACCAGGGACTAAGACCAGGGACTAGGACCAGGGACTAGGACCAGGGACTAGGACCAGGGACTAGGACCAGGGACCAGAATCCGGAGCTAGAACCAGGCACTAGGACCAGGCATTAGGACCAGGGACCAGGGACTAGGAGCAGGGATCCAGGACCAGGGACCAGAATCCGGAGCTAGAACCAGGCACTAGGACCAGGCATTAGGACCAGGGACCAGGGACTAGGAGCAGGGATCCAGGACCAGAACTCGGGGCTAGAACCAGGGACCATGACCAGGGACCAGAACCTGAGGTTGGGACCAAGGACCAAATTTAAATACATTATTATTGACCAGTCCTTATTTTACGATGTTTTCTGCATTTTTATAAGATAATTCCATCAACCTCACATTTCCCCCCTGTGTAGTAGTATTTTTACTTTCCCCCTTTAAACATTACAGTAGCGTAGCCCACATGCTTCAGTCGTCCGTATGATCCACTCGGGGAAAGTGATTTTAAATATTCATGTTTCTGTGGCTCTGACCTCCTGGTTTTTCTTTTAGGACACACAAGGCCAAGTCTGACGGAGGGAAGTAGGATTTTAAACGCTTCACTTCGAAATGGTTCAGCTTTAAAACTGCACAAGAAATAAAAAATACGGATTGAAATTTGAATTGAATTTGAACAATATGGCAAAAATGTACAATTGAAATTAATAGCAGATTTGCTGGATTGATCTTGGAAATACAAGGTCCTGTTCTAGTCCTGGTTTAGTTCTGTTCTGGTCCTGCTTTAGTTCTGTTCTAAGCCTGGTTCTAAGCCTGGTTTAGTGCTGTTCTGGTCTTGGTTTAGTCCTGGTTTCATTCTGTTTTAGTCTTGGCTTAGTCTTGCTCTTGTCTAGGTGCTTGACCTGGTTCTAGTCCTGGTTTAGTTTTGTTTTAGTCTTGGTTTGGTCTTGCTCTTGTCTAGGTTCTAGTCCTGTTTCTTGACCTGGTTCTAGTCCTGGTTTAGTTCTGTTCTAGTCTTGGTTTAGTCTTGCTATGGTCCTGGTTCTAGTCCTGGTTGTAGTCCTGATTCTAGCTTTGGTTTAGTACTGTTCTAGTCCTGGTTTAATTCTATTTTAGTCTTCGTTCTAATCCTGATTCTAGCTTTGGTTTAGTTCTGTTCTAGTCCTGGTTTAATTCTGTTCTAGTTTTGGATTAGTCTTGCTCTAGTCCTGGTTCTAGTTCTGGTTTAGTTCTGTTCTAGTCCTGGTTCTAAGCCTGGTTTAATGCTGTTCTAGTCTTGATTTAGTCTTGCTCCAGTCCTGGTTGTACTCCCCAGTTCTAGTTCTGGTTTAGTTCTGTTGTAGTCTTGGTTTAGTCTTGCTCTAGTTTAGGTTCTAGTCCTGGTTCTTGGCCTAGTTCTAGTTCTGGTTTAGTTCTGTTGTAGTCTTGGTTTAGTCTTGCTCTAGTCCTGGTTCTAGGATTAGTTCTAGTCCTGGTTTAGTTCTGTTCTACTGTTCTAGTCTTGTTCTATAGTCCTGGTTCTTGTCCTGGTTCCAGTCCCGGTTTAATCCTGGTTTCATCCCGGTTTAATCCTGGTTTAATCCCGGTTTAATCCTGGTTTAATCCTGGTTTAATCCTGGTTTAATCCTGTTCTAGTCCTGATTGATCACAGTTTTAGCAAATCGAATTTTTGACGTACCAGAATTTCCTCCATAAACGACAAAATCTCCCGTTTTACTAAAATACATTAAAAAAAGATCTTTACAAACAGGTCCTGAAAGCTCCCCTGTGTCAGATGCCCTCCCTATAACTGGAAAAATTAAAATATCTCAATACAAAACATAAATAAATAAATATCTTTATCTCAGTAGCCGCCGCGTTCTGTTATTTGAATCGTTGGTATTTAAATCTTCCGTCTTTGCGTCGCTTTTATTCTCCATCTCGGCCTGACCGTCGTCGTCATCGCCGCTTAAAGGATGAGACGTGAGGCATTTATAATTCAGCACAACTTGAATTTTAATGTTTGTCTTGTGCCACGTGCCTCGGCGCCGTACGACTCTGCAGCTCCTGAGGCCTTAAAGAGCTCGTGTGGTTTCAGCGGTCGGACACCAGAGAAAGAGAAAAGATCTGTGTCTGTTTTTAAATAAATATTCAGACGTATCCTCCACAATTTATTATTATTTGTTTGGGTTGGGCTGTGTAACTTTTTAGTTGAAAGCATTTTTAATAATAATAATAATAATAATTGTTGTCTCAGATGTCAAGGTGCTTTTCTAGTCCTGGGTTTGGTTCTGTTTTAATCTTGGTTTAGTCTTGTTCTAGTCCTGGTTCTAGTCCTGGTTCTAGGACTAGTCCTGGTTTAGTTCTGTTCTAGTCCTGGTTCTAGGCCCTCTTCTGGTCCTGGTTTAGTTCTGTTTTAGTCCTGGTTCTAGTCCTGGTTTAGTTCTGTTCTAGTCCTGGTTCTAGTCCTGGTTCTAGTCCTGGTTTAGTCCTAGTTCTGGTCCTGGTTCTAGTCCTGGTTCTAGTCCTGGTTTAGTCCTGTTTCTAGTCCTGGTTTAGTCCTGGTTTAGTCCTGGTTTAGTCCTGGTTTAGTCCTGGTTTAGTCCTAGTTCTGGTCCTGGTTTAGTCCTGGTTTAGTCCTGGTTCTAGTCCTGGTTCTAGTCCTGGTTTAGTCCTGGTTCTAGTCCTGGTTCTAGTCCTGGTTCTAGTCCTTGTTTTAGTCCTGGTTTAGTCCTGTTTCTAGTCCTGGTTTAGTCCTGGTTTAGTCCTGGTTTAGTCCTGGTTTAGTCCTGGTTCTAGTCCTGGTTCTAGTCCTTGTTTTAGTCCTGGTTTAGTCCTGGTTCTAGTCCTGGTTCTAGTCCTGGTTCTAGTCCTGGTTTAGTCCTGTTTCTAGTCTTGGTTTAGTCCTGGTTTAGTCCTGGTTTAGTCCTGGTTTAGTCCTGGTTCAGTCCTGGTTCAGTCCTGGTTCTGTGGCCCCTCGTGCTTTTGTGATGATTTGTGTTGTGCAGATTTACTCGAAAGACCCTGGCTTGTTTTTGTCCCACTTCCTGTCGCTCCGCCCTCCTGAAAGATTCATGCGAATTTTATTTATCTAGAGCGGAAGAAACACGGGCGTAGGTCACGGCGCTCGATCAATAAAACACGACGCGGCGCGAGGAAAGAACCGGAGACGTCCCGAGAGTTCAGAACCGGAGAGTTCAGAACCGGAGACGTCCCGAGAGTTCAGAACAGGAAAAGGCTGTGAGAGAGATTATCCCGGACGGCGATCCGGAAAGAGACGGGCAGAGGAAGTCCACAATCAGGTCCAATTACGACAAACACGCGGATTTCCGAGTGTCTGTCTGGAAAGCTCAAAATAAAACGGGCTTTGGATTCGGGAAAAGTCCTCAAGATGGCGCCCGTAACAGGAAACGTTCTTATCGTTGGCCTGTGTGATAGGGACGTTTGGAGATGTTTTAAATAAAAGGTCCTGTTTTAGTCCTGGTTCTAGCTCTGGTGTAGTTCTCGTTAAGTTCTGGTTTAATCCTGGTTCTAGTTCTGGTTTAGTCCTGGTTCTAGTCCTGGTGTAGTTCTGGTTTAGTCCTGACTCTAGTCCTGGTTCTAATTCCGGTTCTGGTTCTAGTTTTGGTTTAGTCCTGACTCTAGTCCTGGTTCTAGTCCTGGTGTAGTTTTGGTTTAGTCCTGACTCTAGTCCTGGTTCTAGTCCTGGTTCTAGTCCTGGTGTAGTTTTGGTTCAGTCCTGACTCTAGTCCTGGTTCTAATTCCGATTCTGGTTCTAGTTCTGGTTTAGTCCTGACTCTAGTCCTGGTTCTAGTCCTGGTGTAGTTTTGGTTCAGTCCTGACTCTAGTCCTGGTTCTAGTTCTGGTTCTGGTTCTAGTTCTGGTGTAGTTTTGGTGTAGTTCTGGTTCTAGTCCTGGTGTAGTTCTGTTTCAATCCTGGTTCTAGTCCTGGTGTACTTCCGGTTTAGTCCTGCTTCTAGTCCTGGTGAAGTTCTGGTTCAGTTTTGGTTCTAGTTCTGGTTCAGCCCTGGTTCTAGTCCTGGTGTAGTCCTGTTTCTAATCCTGATTCTAGTCCTGGTTCTAGTCCTGGTGTAGTTCGGGTTCAGTCCAGGTTCTAGTCCTGGTCTGGTTCAGACCTGGTTCTAGTCCTGGTGTAGTTCTGGTTTAGTCCTGGTTCAACTCCTGTTCTAGTCCTGTTTCTAGTCCTGGTTTAGTCCTGATTTTAGTCCTGGTTCTAAATCCTGCTTCTAGTCCTTGTTCTCGTTCTGTTTTAGTCCTGATTCTAGTCCTGGTGTAGTTCTGGTTTGGTCCAGGTTCTAGTCCTGTTCTGGTTCAGTCCAGGTTCTAGTCCTGTTCTCGTTGAGTCCAGGTTCTAGTCCTGGTGTAGTTCTAGTTCAGTCCTAGTTCTAGTCCTGGTGTAGTTCTGGTTTAGTCCTGGTTTAGTCCTGGTTCTACTTCTGGTTTAGTCCTGGTTCTAGTCCTGTTTTAGTCCCGGTTCAGTTCTGTTCTGCTCCTGCTTCTAGTCCTTGTTCCAGTTGTGTCCAGGTCCTGGTTTTGGTCCTAGTTTAGTCCAGGTTTTGTTCCGGGTTGAGGGTGTGTGTAGAATCTGTGTGTAGAATCTTTAATGTTGAAATTGCATTAAAAAAGGAACCCTCTACCCACTCCCTCCTTCTCTCCCTCTTTCTCTCCATCCTCTCTCGTCTTTCCTCGTCTCATTCTCCTCCGTCCGTCGTCATTTCTCTGCTGAATAAGTTTCTAAATCTTTTCCAATCAAATGAATCCGTCTGTGTTCGTGCTTCAGCCGCTGCGTTTGTCTGGCTCCTGTTACGTAACAACTCGAACGATCAGAATCCGTCCGGCGAAACCACTCTACGAGTCTGAGGATTTCTGCTTTAGCGTTGTTATTATATTTAAAGCTTTGTAATGTTATTTTTTTTGGCTTGATTTTTCCTCGATTGCATAAAAAGTACATAATAATAACATGTTATTTTTATTTTTTTGTTTGTTTCTTTCAGCTTTTCAGAGAAGTTAGAATAATGAAGATCCTCAATCATCCCAATATCGGTAAGAACTGGTTTAAACTTGATACCGTCACCGTAACGTCCAAATATTTGTGAAGTTCCGCCTTTTAAAATGCCTCAAAAGTGAAATAAATACCTACAGAGTGATCCAAATGCAGTTAAAAACGCTTTACTGAGTATTCCCGTCTAGTTGAGGACATAGAAAACGAAAAAAAGAAAAGAAAAAAGGTGAATTTTATGGGTGGGGCGACAGGACTAAAAATAAACATTACTTGGGTAAACTTACGATTAACGTCAGCAATAGTTAATTGAAAGAAAACTGTAAAGAGATCAAATTATCAGGAGTGTAAAAAAAAAATCGATTCAGTGATATATCGTGATTCTTGTATTGATTTAAATGCGTCTGGATCGATTTTTTTTCTTTTTAAGGTGATTAAAATCCATAATTTCCATTTTCTGTTCGTGTGATTTAAAAAATAAACTGTATTTCATTATTTTTTTTTTTCATGAAGGTGCACTTGACCGTAATATTATACGTAATTATTGCTAAATCACAATATATCATCCTTTGTTTTTGTATCCGGATGCATTGTGATGTATTGACTTGTGACAAATTATTTTTAAGCACCAAATAATCACATTAACCACGAAAAATGACCGAAATTACCAAAAAATCGTGTATTTTAAGTAAATATTAAATCAAACAAAATAAGAATAATTATCTCAATAATAAAAATAAGACAGAAGTTATGAAACTGGGTTTAGGCTCCAACAGCCACATTAAACTGTGATAAATAATAAATAATAATAAAGTGGTAGTTTGACAAAATGCCTCTTATTGGCTTTTCAATATTTTTTAGAAGGAAAACTCCTGTATTATGGTTGGTTCATTTTGAGCATAGTTCATAAAATCCTATATACAGACATGCAAACTCCAAATACAAGACACAATTATGCTCATGTGTTGTGGACAAGTCTGTAGAAATGTCCCGATCAAGATTTTTTGGCTTCCAATTAAGGAGCGCTCTTTCCGATACCTTTTTTAATTCAACCCTAAGGAATGGAAGGAGCTTTTCCCGCCCTGCGCTTGTAAATCTCAAACTCGTCCCGGCTGATTCTTTTGTAAGAGACGGATCAGACCGGTCGCGTTAAAGTGAAGCTCTGCTGGTTCCTGCGCGAGAAACTGTTTGACTCTCGTTTTGTCGCAGTGAAAAGCCCCACGCGGCGACACGGCGGCCGTAAAGCGCGTCGATGCTGCAGAAACACGTGAAACTGGATCGGTCCTGACTGAACCCAATACGGTCCGATACTCATAAAAGAGCCGGATCGAGAGCCGATACTGATAATAAGATAAGATAAGATAAGATAAGATAGGACTTTATTGATCTTACAGTGGAGAAATTCAACAGTCACAGTAGCTCCAGGACAGTTTAGTGCAAAAAAGGGGGAAAAAGTGTGATGCAATCAAGATAAACAATAATAAAAATAGAAATGATAATAAAAATAATAATATAAAGTGAATAAGTATATGTACAAAATTTACAAAGAATGAGTATCGGATCGGGACATCGCTACAATCGGTGTATTTTTACTGGGATAATAACTCAGTTTTGTCAACGCCGTCCACTCCTAATTCAACCGTACGACTCAATCCTTGCCCATTTTTCTTGCTCCCAACATGACTAAATGTTAAAGGAGCATTGTGTAACTTTTTGGTTAGAGGTCCGTCACTTACTGGATTCAGTGGACATGTCATTTCTCTGCCTGGAATGTCCCACAGCGCGGCATTAAACAGCCATTCTGACTGTGATTGGAGCTGAATATGACCTGTAACTTGGTCCGGTTTGGTTTCCATGGAGATGGAAAGGTTTAACGCCGTACTGCGGAACATACCAGACAAAGTAATCAGTATTTCGGCGGAGAAAAGCATTTACTGAACCCTCCACCAAAAAAGTTACACAATGAACGACATTTTTTTTTTGTTTTTATTGTCTTAAAAACTTGGGATAAAAAAAAAATGGAACTAGGTCATTGTGGTCCAAACTTCTTCTACACTCAACTTATTCGTTCAGAGGATCCTAATTATTCACCACGATGAGCTTATGAGCGCTTTTCACAACTGTCAGAGGCTCTCACGGCCACGCTAACCACAGCTAGCATGCTAACGGCACACTTCCTGGTTCTGAGACGATAAAACATTTTCTAATTACGTGCAGCCAGTACACAGCGGACTTATTCCACAGTATAATATATAGTCTGGAATGGTTCACAGTGTGGCATTAAACCTTTCTGTCGTCATGGAGACCAAACCGGACCAGGTTACAGGTCAGATCTGTGGAGAGGCGACGCCGCTCACAGTCAGAATGTTTGTTTTTCGAGGTATTTTTGAGCTTTAAAACCACCTGTAATTGAATAAATGTAAAGTAGAGCTGTTTAATGTCACACTTTGTACTAATTAGAAAATGTTTTATTGCCTTAGAACCAGGAAGTGCGCTGTTAGGATGCTAGTTGAAGCCACAGCAGACTTATTTTGACCCCAAGAGCTGCTCATACAATATATCTGTACTGGGGAAAGACGGATTTTGGTCAAATACGTGGGAAAAATTGGGCACAGCCACTTTTATTTCGCTTTCACTTCTGTCACTGATCTTTTATTTCACTTTTTTTACTTTCATAACACTGGAACAAACTGCAGGATGTAAAATAAACGAGGCGTATTCGTATCCGCAGACTCCAATCAGGCGGTTCAATCCGGGCTCATGTATTTTCCATAAGGCCTGATGCCCGTTCGGTGCGGCCGCAGACGGTTTCATGTCGGCGGCGGCGGCGCTCGTCTCGCTTTGAGCCGTTTGAAGTCTTAATTGAATGATAATTGGTTTCTTCGCCGCTTTGTTCTTTCCCCAGTGAAACTCTTTGAAGTGATTGAGACGGAGAGGACGCTCTACCTGGTCATGGAGTACGCCAGCGGAGGTGAGAAACGAAAAGGAAAATCTCAAATAAAATGTAAAAACGTAGATATTTTCAGAATTTTAAGGGTGAAAAGGTCATTTAAAGCTTTGAGGCTGTGGCGACGAAGGCAGTTTTACTCTGAAATTGTGAACAAAATGGGTTTTTCGTAATATTAAAGCTGCTCCATGGAACTTTTCTGGCGCTTGTCTGTGTAAAAATGTATCATATTATAGTATTTATTATAACTGAGTTGTTCCAAGTATCGCATTAAACCAGCCCACAGTAAAAATGCACATTTCAAGGTTTGCTTACTGTGAGCTGGTTTAATACGATACTTGGAACAACCCAGTTATAATAAATACTATAATCACGCCTCTTTTTTGCCTTTAGTTTCGGCGATTCGAGGGTTGAAATTATCCAAATGATTCTAGTGAAAATGTAAGGAGCGCTTCCTGTATTTTTTGTGCGTTTTCTATTTGGAGAGAAGAACTAAATATGCAGGATTTGTGTGTTAAATTTGTGTGAATGAAACAAAACACAACTCCAGGTCTGTTTGTGACGAGGAAACATTATAACAGATCAGTAAACGGAGTAATATGAGCCCTTAATAAACACAGAATAATCTGTTTTTCTCGCCATAACAGCCCGCGTTTGTCCGGTCTATTTTTTGAAATCTGACTCAGAGCGTATCGATTGAACGCTGCTTTTTTTTCCCGCGTTGTAAAAGGCACTCGAACGCCTCCTCGGGCCATGGCTGCGCGGAGCGTTCTTCCTCTTTTAATCCTGGCGATGCGTGGACGTCAGCGTTCGCACAAGAGCTGTCACGTTTCGCACGGGGGTGTGTGGACAATAGGAAGGTGAGGACATGAATAGCTCGTGTTTTTATTATTGGACTGTGGGAGTTTGCATTCGATCGGTCAAGTTGCAATCCTGTTTCATAATAAACACTTGAAAAAACGTGTTTATTTACTTATTTAGGCGTCGCATCACCTCTAATTACAGCTGTGCGAATGCTAAAACAAGACAATTTGGACTTAGACAAACTTTATTGATCCACAAGGGAAATTATTTGGACACAGAAGCTCACAAATCACAATATAATATAGTAATAAAGAGAGAAAAAAATACAAATGGTAAGAATAAATTAAAAAATAAGAAGCAAAAATAGCAAGAGACTGATGTCAAATAAGTAGGGTTGTTCCAATATCTATTCTGGTATCGAGAAAATCTTCGATACCGCACATTTTTCAGGTGTTGGCGAATATTTATTATTTATTATTTAGACCAAATCACCGATCCGATACCACGAGGACCTGTAAATGCTCTCATTTACAGGTCCTCATGGTATCGGATCGAAGCCTGATAATTGCCCCGTTTACATGAGACCTTCATATCCGATTAAAAGTAAATAAATTCGGAGTAAAAGTTAATTCCGATTTTAAAAAGACCATGTAAACACTTAATTCCCAATGTTTGTTCGGATTTAAGTTTATTCGGATTTAAACTTAATTCCGAATTAAGTGGGTAAAGGTTTATTCTGATTTAAATCCGATTTAAATTACTCCTCGATCATGTAAACGTTTATTCCGCTTAAAAATAATTCCGGTCGTTCAGCGCATGCGAAAGATACCGATGCCTGTTAACACTGCAATTTAACGTGTTTTCCATGTGAACCTTTATTCGGAATGAATATTTCCATGTAAACTCAAAGGAGAATAATTTAATTCTGATCTGTTTGATTCGGAATTAATTAATTCGGGATTAAAAATTCTCGTGTAAAAAGGGCCATTGACAGAAAAGACCTCTGTGTTTCCTCTTTGAAACCTTTATTTAGTCTTTATTGTGCAGCCCGACAAAATGATGACAACATCATTATATATTTGACTCATAACACGCTCAAAATCTAATTTATTCTCGTAGATTTTCTTTAGAGAAAACCTTTTAGTAGATTTATTTATTGCATAACAAAATTGGGTAGCCTTAGTCTCCTTCTTTTATTGCATTTTATCATCTATTGTTTACAGCTTCTGCACTTTATCCTTTTAAACTGTTACAGCTTCTGCACTTTATCCTTTTAAACTGTTACAGCTTCTGCACTTTATCCTTTTAAACTGTTACAGCTTTTGCACTTCTGAAATATTTTCTGCACTCATTGCACTTTACTTTCATAATTTGATGTTTATCTTAACTGATTGTTGCTTTCTTGTTTTTATTTTTTATGTAAATGTATCTTAAGTTTATCTTAATTGATTGTTGTTTTCTACTCTTGACGTGAGCTGTGGACCACGTGATGTAAATGAGGTCTGGATCTCAGTGGGTCTTTACCTGCTTAAATAAAGGTTAAATAAAATAAATTCTTCACACTATCTGGTATCTGCGAGTACATTAAGGCCAAGTATCTGTACTGGATCCACAAAAAAATGGTAAACTCAAAACCGCACGGCTCATTTGCATACGGTATAAGCGCTGATGCGATCGAACGCGCTGCAGAGTTTGGTTTGATCAGAACTTGTGCTGCTCTTCTGTTTCTGAACGGCACAAAATAATTCTTAATTAGTCACGTTAATACCATAAACCCTGGGAAAATACTTAGAAGGTTTAACCGTATCAAAATCTGGATACCGCCCGACCCTAGTGCTTTCTCCGTGTTATCGCTTTGTCTGAAGTGTTTCACAGTACGGCATTAAAACTTTCTATAGTCACGAAGACCAAACCAGGCCAAGTTACAGGTCAGATCTGTGCAGTGGAGTCAGAATGCCCGTTTTTCTAGGTATTTTTGAGTTTTAAAACCACCTGTAATTGAAAACCTGTCTGGTAGAGCTGTTTAACGTCAAACTGTGGAGCATTTCACGCAGAGCAATGACGTGGAAACGAGAAGGAAAAGTTACACGGTGCACCTTTGTAAATGCCCGCGTCGATGAGCAAATACGCTCACTCCAGCAGCTCTTCTGTGATAATAACGGTGTCTAACTTGGCTCTTCCCCTTTCTCTCTCTCGGTGTGTTTTTCAGGAGAAGTGTTCGACTACCTTGTGGCTCACGGCAGAATGAAGGAGAAGGAGGCCAGGGCCAAATTTAGACAGGTACAGCTCCCACGCCACGCATTTTTACTCTCTTAAAAATGCGGAAAACAGAACTGGTTCATCTTAAACGGTTTGCGGTTATTCCTCACTTTCTTCCTACTCGTTCTACTCGGCGTAATGAGTTTATTCGCGCTTTTTACGACACTCGCAGACCAGAGCGGAGTCGTCGTTCCACTGCAGCGAGCGCGCCAAAAACGCACTTCCATTTTCCCTGCGGGGAGTAAAATCTAGCCTTATCATAACCTTGATAAATTGGCCTTCCTGGTTAGCAGAGGATAAAAAAAACAAAAACAAATAACGGTTTATAATCAGATAAGCTAAAGTAACCAGATTTTAGCATTTCACACCCAGGCTGGGAGGATGATACAGATAAAATAATGAAAAAAAAAGCCTAACATTTTCCTTTCTTGACTCACTTGTGGGTCAGTACGTAAGGGAGGTGCACAGATACATCACATTTTTCTGGATTTTATAAGACCAGTGATTTACCGTGATTGCAGAAAACGGACGGAAAATGCGTAATCACCAGCGTGAAATGGGATTTATAAATTTCTTTAATTTTGCACAAAAATCGACCTGAATGGTTTAAAATATTTGGAACAAAAAAACAGCGTAAAACTGATAATCGATGTGTAGCAGACGTCCTTTTCTGGTCTTGTCGCGTTCGCTGCGTGAACCGCGCTTCCTCCTGTGCGCCTCTAAACCAGGACTAAAACCAGGACTAAAACCAGGACTAAAACCAGGACTAAAACCAGGACTAAAACCAGGACTAAAACCAGGACTAAAACCAGGTCTAAAACCAGGACTAAAACCAGGACTAGACAAGCATTATACCAGGACTAAAACCAGGTCTAAACCAGGACTAAAACCAGGACTAAACAAGCATTATACCAGGACTAAAACCAGGACTAAAACCAGATCTAAACCAGATCTAAAACCAGGTCTAAACCCAAACAAGAATTTGCAGGAGTTGGTTGCTACATTCATGTAGTTTTAAAAATCACCACAATATCAAGTAATCCAAAGGAATCAGATTACGTTACTCCTTTTAGGTAATTTAATGGATTACGTTACAAACTAGATTTTGGGGATTGTAATCTGTAATCTGTAGGGGATTACATTTAAAAACTCTCCTTCCCAGCACTGTCAACAGAATTATCAAATGTGTCACAACGAAACGGAAAAAAGCGGAATTCAAAATCTCCGAAACGGAAAATGTCAATTTTTGAAGCGGGAAAATCATTGGCCCTAATTTTAGCGAAACAAATGACAATATTAATCCCCTCTTTTCTGCAAAACTGGGACAAATCACTGGTTTTGTGTAAATCTGCTGGGACAGAGGACACAGGGGTCAGGGGTAAATAAGGGTGACACAGTTCGGCATTAAACAAATATCTGCCATTTGTCCAGTTACTGGTGTTTTTATTTTACAAAACTACCGCAAAACATGAATTATATCTGCGAGAGGGTCCGATTCTCCGCAGATCTGACCCGTAACTCTGCCTGGTTTCGTGGTCTGCTCGTCTCCATGGAGATAGTCACATTAAATGCCATACTGTGGGTTATTTCAGGAAAAAAACAACGTGAGACAAGCATCTAGCGGACCATTTATTGCACCTTTAACTATGGACAATCCACAATTTAACTGCATTATTATTATTATTATACACATTTTTTTTGTCTATTTTTAGTGGCCTGTAAAGTCTAAATCCACAATAGTTTTCGTCAACCAGAAGTTAGTTTTGTTTTCGGGACGTGTCCAGATGTGTTTTTGGACGGTTGGAGTCGGTTTTGTGGTCTGGTGGTTTGAGGCTCTCCTTTGGTCACAGTTTGTCATCGCGAACGCTTTTTATTTCGCTTCGTGTCAGCAAAAATCGCTGCCAAAACCGTGACGCAGATATTTTCATTGCTAAAATTAATACGGTCGGTTATTACGGTTGTTTAAATCCTATTATCGCCGCGTTGTTGGCGGATTCTCTTTACGCTGGACTCGGCAGCAGAAGTCGCGCGAGTAAATATTGACTTTAGATTCTTAAAGGTCGTGAAACATTAACCGCTCGCTCGCTCCTTCCTCTTTTCACTTCTGCATTTCGTTACACTTTTACTGTCTGCAAAAACAGAATAATTAGTCAGTTAAAAATGACTTTTCTTTTTGTTATTGTAATTTTGATTTGAGAAGTTGTAGTATGGAAATATTTAGTTGTTGTTGCATTTTTGACTTATGTCAGGTATTTCTGGCTGGTTTCAGTACTTTTTTTTCCTTATAGCCTCATTTCTGATTTGATTAAAGCTGCACTATGTAACTTTTTTGGTCCGTTACTTGTTGCTTGTTTCTATGGATATGTCATTTCTCTGCTTGGAATGTTCCACAGTGAGACTTTAAACAGCTCTACTTTACATTTATTCCATTACAGATGGTTTAATAGCTCAAAAATACCTAGAAAAACAGGCGTTCAGACAGTGAGCGGGGTCGCCTCTCCACAGATCTGACCTGTAACTCGGTCCAGTTTGGTCTCCTTGGAGATAGAAAGGTTTAATGCTGTACTGTGAAACATTCCAGACAAAGCAATAAGATCTCCATGGAGAAAAGTATTTTTAATAATAATAATAATTGTTAAGGTCAAGGTCCTCTTCTAGTCCTGGTTTAGTTCTGTTTTAGTCCTGGTTTGGTTCTGTTTTAATCTTGGTTCAGTCTTGTTCTAGTCCTGGTTCTTGTCCTGATTGTAATCCTGGTTCTAGCCTTGGTGTAGTTCTGTTCTAGTCTTGGTTTAGTCTTGCTCTAGTCCTGGTTCTAATCCTGGTTCTAATCCTGGTTCTAGTCCTGGTTGTAATCCTGGTTCTAGTCTAGGTTTCATTCTGGTCTGGTCCTGGTTTAGTTCTGTTCTAGTCTTGGTTTAGTCCTGGTTCTAGTCCTGGTTCTAGTCCTGGTTCTAGTCTGGTTCTAGCCTTGGTTTAGTTCTGTTCTAGTCTTGGTTTAGTCTTGCTCTAGTCCTGGTTGAAATCCTGGTTTAGTTCTGTTCTAGTCTTGGTTTAGTCTTGCTCTAGTCCTGGTTGAAATCCTGGTTTAGTTCTGTTCTAGTCTTGGTTTAGTCTTGCTCTAGTCCTGGTTCTAGTCCTGGTTGTAATCCTGGTCTAGTCTGGGTTTAGTTCTGGTCTCGTCCTGGTTTAGTTCTGTTGTGATCCTGGTTTAGTCCTGGTTCTAGTCTTGGCTTAGTCTTGTTCTAGTCCTGGTTTCGTGGACCCTCCACCAGAAAAGTTGCACAATGCAGCTTTAAAGCGAGAAATGTGACGCGAGTTGAAGTGGAAAAATACAACTTATTAAAGACATTTCCAAACTTATGATTCACAAATGTCGAAACCTCTCGTTATTTGTTCGGGATCAGGTCCATAAACTTGTCATATTAATCTCACGGGGTTAAAGTCTTTTCTGCTGACAACACTCGCGTCTTTGGGGTTGGATAACGGCACCGCTTTCCGAGGCCGTCGTGAAAAAAACAAAATAGTTTCGCTTTGATTTATTTATACAGAGACGGAGAAGAGGCTGAACTTTGTCCCAGTTTTTGTTTCATGTGGATAAACCCGGTAATTACAGAGATACGGACCGTAAACCAGGTCGACAAATCTGCATCCGAGAGTCGCACGGAAAACTCCACCTGAGGATTGTGACACCGTGAAGCTGCGGTGACGCGTTTCAGCTTTCAGACCAACGCAAAAACAGAATAAATACTTTAAAATGACTTTAATTTCTTTTTTTTATTAAAATTTTGATTTGAGAAGTTGTAGTCCGCGTATATTTAGTTATTAATTCTTGCGTTTTTAACTTATGTCAGGTATTTCTGGCTGGTTTCAGTACTTTTTTTTAAAATTAAAGCTGCACTAGGTCACTTTTTTGGTCCGTTACTTGCTTGTTTCTATGGATACGTCATGTCATGTTCCACAGTGTGACTTTAAACGGCTCTACTTTACATTTATTCGATTACAGCTGTTTTTATAGCTCAAAAATACCTAGAAAAAAAACTGACGGTGAGCGGCGTCGCCTCTCCACAGATCTGACCTGTAACTCGGTCTGGTCTCCGTGAAGGTAGAAAGGTTTAATGCCGAACTGCGGAACATTCCAGACAAAGCAATAAGATCTCCATGGAGAAAAGCATTTTTAATAATAATAATGATAATTGTCAAGGTCAAGGTCCTCTTCTAGTCCTGGTTTAGTTCTGATTTAGTCCTGGTTTTGGTTCTGTTCTAGTCTTGGTTTAGTCCTGGTTTAGTCCTGGTTCTAGTCTTGGTTTAGTTCTGTTCTAGTCCTGGTTCTGGTCCTGGTTGAGTTCTATTCTAGTCCTAGTTCTGGCCTTGGTTTTGTTCTGTTCTAGTCTTGGTTTTGTTCTGTTCTAGTTTTGGTTTAGTTCTGTACTAGTCTCGGTTTAGTCTTGTTCTAGTCCTGGTACTGGTCCTGGTTTAGTTCTGTTCTAGTCCTGGTTCTGGCCTTGGTTTTGTTCTGTTCTAGTCTTGGTTTAGTCCTGGTTTAGTTCTGTTCTAGTCCTGGTTTAGTCCTGGTTCTAGCCTTGGTTTAGTCCTGGTTTAGTTCTGTTCTAGTCCTAGTTTAGTCCTGGTTCTAGCCTTGGTTTAGTACGGGTTTAGTCTTGTTCTAGTCTTGTTCTAGTCCTGGTTTAGTCCTGGATTAGTCCTGGTTTAGTTCTGGTTTAGTCTTGTTATAGTCCTGGTTTAGTCCTGGTTTAGTCCTGGTTTAGTCTTGTTATAGTCCTGGATTAGTCCTGGTTTAGTCTTGTTATAGTCCTGGTTTAGTCCTGGTTTAGTCCTGGTTTAGTCTTGTTATAGTCCTGGTTTAGTCCTGGTTTAGTCCTGGTTTAGTCTTGGTTTAGTCTTGCTGCAGACGCTCTGCTTTTAAACCAGGACTAAACCAGGTCTATACCAGGTCTATACCAGGACTAAAAACCAGGACTAAACCAGGTCTTGTTCTAGTCCTGGTTCAGTCCTGGATTAGTCCTGGTTTAGTTCTGGTTTAGTCTTCTTATAGTCCTGGTTTAGTCCTGGTTTAGTCCTGGTTTAGTCTTGTTATAGTCCTGGATTAGTCCTGGTTTAGTCTTGTTATAGTCCTGGTTTAGTCCTGGTTTAGTCCTGGTTTAGTCTTGTTATAGTCCTGGTTTAGTCCTGGTTTAGTCCTGGTTTAGTCTTGGTTTAGTCTTGTTATAGTCCTGGATTAGTCCTGGTTTAGTCTTGTTATAGTCCTGGTTTAGTCCTGGTTTAGTCCTGGTTTAGTCTTGTTATAGTCCTGGTTTAGTCCTGGTTTAGTCCTGGTTTAGTCTTGTTATAGTCCTGGTTTAGTCCTGGTTTAGTCCTGGTTTAGTCTTGGTTTAGTCTTGCTGCAGACGCTCTGCTTTTAAACCAGGACTAAACCAGGTCTATACCAGGTCTATACCAGGACTAAAAACCAGGACTAAACCAGGTCTGAAACTAAACCAGGACTAAAATCAGGACTCAAACCAGGTCTAAACCAGGTCTAAACCAGGTCTAAACCAGGTCTAAACCAGGTCTAAACCAGGACTAAACCAGGTCTATAACAGGTCTAAACCAGGACTAAACCAGGACTAAACCAGGTCTATAACAGGACGAAAACAAGGTCTAAATCAGGACTAAAATCAGGGCTCAAACCAGGTCTAAACCAGGTCTAAATCAGGACTAAAATCAGGACTCAAACCAGGTCTAAACCAGGACTAAAACCAGGTCTAAAACAGGACTAGAACAGGATTTAACCAGGACTACGCCTCCAGTGAAAATCTGGTCCTGAAAAGAGCTCAGTCCAAACTTAATAATCACATGTCGGAATGACGGGATGTTGATAAAAAAAAAAGCGAATGTGCCGCCGACAAATGGACGCACGACACTCCGACAATTAGACGTCGGTGTCGGAGTTTCAGCCTGTAACCGTCTTGCACTGGTTCTGATGAAACGTTAAACTTTAAACTATTGCTCAAAGGTTTGGAAATAAAATCCATGGTTTGTAAATGTTTTAAATAGTCTTATGAAAGTGTTGCTTGAAATGTGTCCTGTAATATTCTAAATAGTTTTGAAGAAGAGATTAGTGATCTCAACGGGACTTTCCTGGTTAAATAAAGGTTAAAAAAAAAAAAATTAAAGACGACAATGTACAAGAAAGTTAAAATTTGATCCAGATGATTATTGTTTCAGTATTGATACTTGCGTATTTTGTTATTGCGACCCCGCCCACAGTCATAATGCCCTTTTCTCCAGGTTTTTTGAGCTGTAAAAGCACCTGTGGCACCCAAAACATGGTCTCCAGGAAGAATAGCTAATTGTAAGTTAATTAAATATGACCATTCAATTCAAATACTGTCTAAAGCATTACTAAATACTAATAAAATACAACACTAAATACAATACTAAACGCAGTCAGTCAATTTAAACACTGTCCCACTTTAACTGTGGCTTTTAACTGTCTGTTTTAATCGTACTTAATTTGTTTATGTTGTTGTGAGGCGACCGAGGGTGTCCAGAAAGGCGCCTGATAAATAAAATGTATTATTATGTATTATTATTAGTTTAATGACGTAAGGTAGAGCTGTTTAATGTCATACTGTGGAACATTCCCGACAAAGCAACGACGTCTCCGTGGAGAAAAGCGTTTGACGGCTCCTCCACCAGAAAAGACCTGGTTTAGTCCTGGTTTAGTCCTGGTTTAGTCCTGGTTTAGACCTCGTTTAGACCTGGTTTAGTCCTGATTTTACTCCTGATTAGGTTTAGACCTGGTTTAGTCCTGGTTTTAGTCCTGGTTTTAGTCCTGGTTTTAGTCCTGGTTTAGACCTGGTTTAGACCTGGTTTGAGTCCTGATTTTACTCCTGATTAGGTTTAGACCTGGTATAGACCTGGTTTAGACCTGGTTTAGACCTGGTTTAGTCCTGGTATAGACCTGGTTTAGACCTGGTATAGACCTGGTTTAGACCTGGTATAGACCTGGTTTAGACCTGGTTTAGACCTGGTTTGAGTCCTGATTTTACTCCTTATTAGGTTTAGACCTGGTTTAGTCCTGGTTTTAGTCCTGGTTTAGACCTGGTTTAGACCTGGTTTGAGTCCTGATTTTACTCCTGATTAGGTTTAGACCTGGTTTAGTCCTGGTTTTAGTCCTGGTTTTAGTCCTGGTTTTAGTCCTGGTATAGACCTGGTATAGACCTGGTATAGACCTGGTATAGACCTGGTTTAGTCCTGGTTTAGTCCTGGTTTAGTCCTGGTTTAGAACTGGTTTAGACCTGGTTTTAGTCCTGGTTTTAGTCCTGGTTTTAGTCCTGGTTTTAGTTCTGGTTTAGACCTGGTTTTAGTCCTGGTTTTAGTCCTGGTTTAGTCCTGGTTTTAGTCCTGGTATAGTTCTGGTTTAGACCTGATTTAGTCCTGGTTTAGTCCTGGTTTAGACCTGGTTTAGTCCTGGTTTTAGTCCTGGTTTACCCCTGGTTTAGTCCTGGTTTTAGTCCTGGTTTAGTCCTGGTATAGTTCTGGTTTAGACCTGATTTAGTCCTGGTTTAGTCCTGGTTTAGACCTGGTTTAGACCTGGTTTAGTCCTGGTTTTAGTCCTGGTTTTAGTCCTGGTTTTAGTCCTGGTTTTAGTCCTGGTTTTAGTCCTGGTTTAGGTCCTGGTTTTAGTCCTGGTTTAGTCCTGGTTTAGACCTGGTTTAGACCTGGTTTTAGTCCTGGTTTAGTCCTGGTTTTAGTCCTGGTTTTAGTCCTGGTTTAGTTCTGGTTTAGACCTGGTTTCGACCTGGTTTAGTGCTGGTTTCGACCTGGTTTAGACCTGGTTTAGTCCTGGTTTTAATCCTGGTATAGACCTGGTTTAGTCCTGGTTTTAGTCCTGGTTTTAGTCCTGGTTTTAGTCCTGGTTTAGTCCTGGTTTAGTCCTGGTTTAATCCTGGTTTAGACCTGGTTTAGTCCTGGTTTAGACCTGGTTTAGTCCTGGTTTTAATCCTGGTTTAGACCTGGTTTAGTCCTGGTTTAGACCTGGTTTAGACCTGGTTTTAGTCCTGGTTTAGTCCTGGTTTTAGTCCTGGTTTAGACCTGGTATAGTTCTGGTTTAGACCTGGTTTAGTCCTGGTTTAGTCCTGGTTTAGTCCTGGTTTAGTCCTGGTTTAGTCCTGGTTTTAGTCCTGGTTTTAGTCCTGGTTTAGTCCTGGTTTAGGTCCTGGTTTTAGTTCTGGTTTAGACCTGGTTTCGACCTGGTTTTAGTGCTGGTTTAGACCTGGTTTTAGTCCTGGTTTTAGTCCTGGTTTAGTTCTCGTTTAGACCTGGTTTCGACCTGGTTTAGTGCTGGTTTAGTGCTGGTTTAGTCCTGGTTTTAGTCCTGGTTTAGTCCTGGTTTAGACCTGGTTTAGACCTGGTTTTAGTCCTGGTTTTAGTCCTGGTTTTAGTCCTGGTTTAGTTCTGGTTTAGACCTGGTTTCGACCTGGTTTAGTGCTGGTTTCGACCTGGTTTAGACCTGGTTTAGTCCTGGTTTTAATCCTGGTATAGACCTGGTTTAGTCCTGGTTTTAGTCCTGGTTTTAGTCCTGGTTTTAGTCCTGGTTTAGACCTGGTTTAGACCTGGTTTCGACCTGGTTTTAGTGCTGGTTTAGACCTGGTTTTAGTCCTGGTTTTAATCCTGGTATAGACCTGGTTTAGTCCTGGTTTAGTCCTGGTTTTAGTTCTGGTTTTAGTCCTGGTTTTAGTCCTGGTTTTAGTCCTGGTTTAGTCCTGGTTTAGTCCTGGTTTAGTCCTGGTTTAGTCCTGGTTTAGTCCTGGTTTTAGTCCTGGTTTTAGTCCTGGTTTAGTCCTGGTTTAGGTCCTGGTTTTAGTTCTGGTTTAGACCTGGTTTAGACCTGGTTTCGACCTGGTTTTAGTGCTGGTTTAGACCTGGTTTTAGTCCTGGTTTTAGTCCTGGTTTAGTTCTCGTTTAGACCTGGTTTCGACCTGGTTTAGTGCTGGTTTAGTGCTGGTTTAGTCCTGGTTTTAGTCCTGGTTTAGTCCTGGTTTAGACCTGGTTTAGACCTGGTTTTAGTCCTGGTTTTAGTCCTGGTTTAGTTCTGGTTTAGACCTGGTTTCGACCTGGTTTAGTGCTGGTTTCGACCTGGTTTAGACCTGGTTTAGTCCTGGTTTTAATCCTGGTATAGACCTGGTTTAGTCCTGGTTTTAGTCCTGGTTTTAGTCCTGGTTTTAGTCCTGGTTTAGACCTGGTTTAGACCTGGTTTCGACCTGGTTTTAGTGCTGGTTTAGACCTGGTTTTAGTCCTGGTTTTAATCCTGGTATAGACCTGGTTTAGTCCTGGTTTAGTCCTGGTTTAGACCTGGTTTTAGTCCTGGTTTAGTCCTGGTTTAGTCCTGGTTTAGTCCTGGTTTTAGTCCTGGTTTAGACCTGGTTTAGTCCTGGTTTTAATCCTGGTATAGACCTGGTTTAGTCCTGGTTTAGTCCTGGTTTAGACCTGGTTTAGTCCTGGTTTAGTCCTGGTAATGAATGCACCTTTAATTGAGTGTCTAGTTTGGACACTCCTGTAGTTTTAGTATCAGTGTCTGTTTATCGATACCTCTGACAAACCCCACAGAGACGGACATGTTTAAATCTAGTTTTACGACTCGGAAGTGCCTCTAAAACCTGGGATTTGATTAAATAAAATCAAAAACCAATTAATCACAAGTCTATAAACATACAAAATCCAGTAAAACATTGAATAAAAGTTAATAATAGCAGCCCCGGACCTCTGGAGCTCCTTTCTTTTACATCAGAAACTCAATAAACACCTTCAAAAAACTGCTCAAAACTCTCATTTTGTTCAGCGGTCGCTCCTCGTTACGGTTTCGTCTGCCCTGTCCTTGTTTTAACGTTACTTTATTGTGAAGCGTCTTTGTGTTTCAGTGAAAAGCGCTGTACAAAACTGAGCTATCATAACATTTTAGCAGAAGTTCAATGGCAAAGCTGTTCGTAAAGGCCTGTGGGTTTTGTCCATTCAACTCGACACGTGAATGAATACAGCTTTAGATTTTATGACATGAATACAGCTTTTATGACATAACACTTCATTTCAGAGGAGTTCTTATGCAAAATCAGGCTCTTTCTGCCATGTTATTAGCAGTTAATACCCCACAGAAGTACAATAGGGGGTATTTTACTTCTGTGGGGTATTAACTGCTAATAACATGGCAGAAAGACAAAGAGACTTTTTATTATTATTATAGTTGTTTTTTTTGGAACTTGTTTTTTATTAAACATGTCTTCTCCCATGCGCCTCTAGACCAAAACTAAAACCAGGACTAAACCAGGACTAAACCAGGACTAAAATCAGGACTAAAACCAGGTCTAAACCAGGACTAAACCAGAATTAAGACAGGACTAAAATGATGTCTAAAACCAGGTCTAAACCAAGTCTAAACCAAGACTAAACCAGAATTAAACCAGGACTAAACCAGGACTAAAATGAAACCAGGACTAAACCCAAGTCTAAACCCAAGTCTAAACCAGGAATAAACTAGGATGAAACCAGGACTAAAATCAGGTCTAAATCAGGACTAAAATTAGGACTAAAACCAGGTCTAAACCTGGTCTAAATCAGGACTAAATCAGGACTTAATCAGGTCTAAAACAGGTCTAAAACGGGTCTAAACCAGGACTAAAATTAGGACTAAAATCAGGACTAAAACCAAGTCTAAACCAAGTCTAAACCAAGTCTAAACCAGGACTAAACCAGGCCTAAACCAGGCCTAAACCTGGTCTAAATCAGGACTAAATCAGGACTTAATCAGGACTTAATCAGGTCTAAAACAGGTCTAAACCAGGTCTAAACCAGGACTAAAATCAGGACTAAAATCAGGACTAAAACCAAGTCTAAACCAAGTCTAAACCAGGACTAAACCAGGCCTAAAACAGGTCTAAACCTGGTCTAAATCAGGACTAAATCAGGACTTAATCAGGTCTAAAACAGGTCTAAAACAGGTCTAAACCAGGACTAAAATCAGGACTAAAATCAGGACTAAAATCAGGACTAAAACCAAGTCTAAACCAAGTCTAAACCAGGACTAAACCAGGCCTAAAACAGGTCTAAACCAGGACTAAAATCAGGACTAAAATCAGGACTAAAACCATGTCTAAACCAAGTCTAAACCAGGACTAAACCAGGCCTAAAACAGGTCTAAACCAGGATTTAACCAGGACTCCATGCAGTCTGCGTCTCCTCCCATACGCCGCGCTGTTTAATAACATGATTCTGCATCATTTTGAGTTTTAAAAAAACATCAAATATTCCTGTTTTTTACTGGGCCGGCGCCTTTATGTTTGTACTGAGTTTTTTTTTTTTTTGTTAAAATAAAACACAAACCGTACAAAACCGAAAACCACGACCTTAAACTGCAAAACGAACCGAGCCGTGAATTTTGTGCACCGCTCCGCCCCTAAAAAAATACAATAAAAGTAAAATAGCATGAAATAAAGTGTTATTTCAACTTTTTTAGAGAATAAGAAATGCATTAAAACCACAATACAAATGAATCCAAATATAAATAATCATCAGAAAAAATAAAAAAAAACCCAGAGTGAGTCATGTGCACAGCTAAACAGAACCGTACTGAGCCTTGGATATAAACGTTATTCATAATATTGCCCATAAACTCACACAAAAATACATTTATAAAAGAGAATCGTCCATTTGCAGCACAGGTTTGGACTGAAGATAATTTTTGTGTTTGTTTATAACCTCGACTTGCCCCCCTTTTTTTTTTCTTTTTTTTTTAAATATAAGTTTGCGTTTGTTTTTACTAAGGCCTACGCGTAAACCTGGTATAAAAGCCGAGAAGCTAAAACCCGAAACATGCTAGCAGCTAGCAGCCGAAACATGTCAACAAGGTACAAATACACTTGGCTACATTGTCTTAGAAAGGAACCTAAGAAGTTAATGCATTAAGAAGACAAAATGAATATTTTTGGCGTAAGCTAAAACCCGGTTGTGCTGCTTGGGGTTTTTTTTTTTTTTTTTTTTATATTCGACTGCTTTTTGTAGCTGCGTTTGTGTAAATTCTGTGGGAGTTTAGTTTCTGTTGTTTCGTTTGTGCCTTTGTCAAACTTCAGAGCCGACCGCAGCTCGCCCTCTTCTTCACCACATCCTCTGCCTCCATCTGTGAACTCGAGAAATAATATAAACGCTTCTCTCCCCACCCCCCACCCTCCGCTCACTTTTCTCTCTGTCCGTCTCTCTCTCTGATCCCCTCCCTCGCTACTTTACTGCGTCTGTCTCGCCCTTTCTCCTTTCTCGCCTCTTCCATCTCTCCGCGTTTCTCACTCAACACTTTCTCCTTTTACCTTCCTCTCCCTTTCTCTCTCTCTGTCTCTACCCCCCACCTCTCTTTTTTTCTGCCTGCTTCTCGCTCTCGCACACTATCTTCTCTCTCCACTTCCTCCCTTTCTCTCCCTTTCTCTGTTTTTTTCTTACATTTCTTCTTCCCCTCCGTCTCTTTCCTCTTTCTCTATCTGCCTCTCTTTCGCCTCCATTTCTCACACTATCTTCTGTCTTATTGCTCTCCTTCCTTCCCTCCCTCTCCTCTCTCTGTTTTTATATCGTTCCTTCCCCTCCATCTCTTTCCTCTTTCTGTCTGTCTGCCTCTCTTTCTCCTCCCTTTCTCGCACCATCTTCTGTCTTACTGTCTTTCTTGCTCTCCTTCCTTCCCTCCCTCTCTCTCTGTTCTTCTTATATTGCTTCTTTCCCTCCATCTCTTTCCTCTTTCTGTATCTCTCTGACTCTCCTTCTCCTCCCTTTCTCACACTCTTCTTTCTCTCTCTTCTCCCTCCCTCTCTCACTTCCTCTCACTCTCTCTATATTTCTTACATTTCTTCTTCCCCTCCATCTCTTTCTGTCTCTGTCCGCCTCTCTTTCTCCTCCCTTTCTCACACCATCTTCTGTCTTACTGTCTTTCTTGCTCTCCTTCCTTCCCTCACTCTCTCTCTGTTCTTCTTATATTGCTTCTTTCCCTCCATCTCTTTCCTCTTTCTGTATCTCTCTGACTCTCCTTCTCCTCCCTTTCTCACACTCTTCTTTCTCTCTCTTCTCCCTCCCTCTCTCACTTCCTCTCACTCTCTCTATATTTCTTACATTTCTTCTTCCCCTCCATCTCTTTCTGTCTCTGTCCGCCTCTCTTTCTCCTCCCTTTCTCGCACCATCTTCTGTCTTACTGTCTTTCTTGCTCTCCTTCCTTCCCTCACTCTCTCTCTGTTCTTCTTATATTGCTTCTTTCCCTCCATCTCTTTCCTCTTTCTGTATCTCTCTGACTCTCCTTCTCCTCCCTTTCTCACACTCTTCTTTCTCTCTCTTCTCCCTCCCTCTCTCACTTCCTCTCACTCTCTCTATATTTCTTACATTTCTTCTTCCCCTCCATCTCTTTCTGTCTCTGTCCGCCTCTCTTTCTCCTCCCTTTCTCACACCATCTTCTCTCTCTTCTCCCTTCCTCTCACTCTCCATTTTTCTCCCTCTCACACATCTTCTGTCTTGCCTTTCTCCCTCTCTCTCTGTTCTTCTTATATTGCTTCTTTCCCTCCATCTCTTTCCTCTTTCTGTCTCTATCTGACTCTCCTCCTCCCTTTTTCTCTCACACAATCTTCTCTCTCTTCTCCCTCCCTCTCTCAATTTCTCTCACTCCTTCTATTTCTCTTACATTTCTTCTTCCCCTCCATCTCTTTCCTCTTTCTGTCTCTGTCTGCCTCTCTTTCTCCTCCCTTTCTCACACCATCTTCTCTCTCTTCTCCCTTCCTCTCACTCTCCATTTTTCTCCCTCTCTCACACATCTTCTGTCTTGCCTTTCTTCCTCTCTCTCTGTTTTTCTTATATCGCTTCTTTCCCTCCATCTCTTTCCTCTTTCTCTGTCTGCCTCTCCCTCTCTTCCTTTTCTCACATTATCTCCTGTCTTACTGCTATTCTTCCTTCCCTCCCTTTTTCGGTTCTTCTTATATCACTCTTTCCCCTCCATCTCTTCCCTCTTTCTGTCTCTATCTGCCTCCCTCTCTCCTCCCTTTCTCACACTATCTCCTGTCTTATTGCTCTCCGTCCTTCCCTCCATCTCTTTCCTCTTTCTGTGTCTGTCTGACTCTCCTCCTCCCTTTTTCTCTCACACAATCTTCTCTCTCGTCTCCCTCCCTCTCTCAATTTCTCTGTCACTCCTCCTATTTCTCTTACATTTCTTCTTCCCCTCCATCTCTTTCCTCTTTCTGCATCTGTCCGCCTCTCTTTCTCCTCCCTTTCTCACACTGTCTTCTGTCTTATCGCTCTCCTTCCTTCCCTCCCCTCTCCTCTCTGTTCTTACGTCTCTTCTTGCCCTCCGTCTCTTTCCTCTTCCTGCGACCGCCTCTTCCTCTCTCACACACATTTCTGTCTTACCTCTCCTCTGTTCTTCTCATATCTCTTCTTCCCCTCCATCTCTTTCCTCTTTCTGTCTGTTTGCCTCCCTCCCCCCCTCCGTCCCTCCCTCCCTCCCTCTCTCTTTCTTTCTCTTCCTCAGATCGTATCAGCGGTGCAGTACTGCCACCAGAAGCACATTGTTCACAGAGACCTCAAGGTGAGACACGCCGACACAATACTTGGAAAACACAGACGCAGGTTTTAAAATGTGACCTTATTCTGCCGCCGTTCTAGGACGGCGCCGAAAACGGTTCAAATAAAACTAATTAATCCTTACGACCTCTTGTATATCGCTGAAATATATTTGTATTATATATATATATTTCTATCTGTTATTGTTACTTGTACTTATGCATTTATATCATTTTATGCCTTATTTTGCACCAGGTTCTTGCCATTAGAGATGTCCCGATTTTTTGGGCTTCCGATCCGATTTTTTAAGGAGCGCTCTTTCCGATACAGATCAGACACCTTTTTTTTCTCTTTTTTTTTTATAGCTTTGGTAGCGCCGTAGCGCCAAAAAGTCCATTAGACGACGAAAGCCTTGCTTAACTTACCTTCTTTAAACGCCTCCGCCAGTGTTTGCTGCTGTGGCTTTGCCGTCTTGTGAATCTCAAACTCGTCTTTTTTGAGATTGGACCCCAGGAAGACTCGTCTCTGCTTCTGTAGAACAAATAAACAAATAAATAAACAAATAAACTCGTGCGGATGATTCTTTTGTAAGCGACGAATCAAATTGTTCGTGTTAAAGTGGCTCTGCTGGTTCCTCCACGAGAAACTAGTGAAGAGTCCCACACAGCGACATGGCGGCGTTTTGATTTACAGCTGCCTTAACACGTGAAACTGGATTCGTCCGATCACGTGACTGAATCCGATACTGTCCGATACTCATAAAAGAGCCAGATCGGGAGCTGATACCGATTCTGAATATGGGATCGGGACATCCCTACTTGCTATTTTTGTGACTTATTTTGAATTTATTATTGCCGTTTATATTTTTTACTCTTTGTTATTATAATAAATTGTGATGTTTGAGCTACTGTGTCCACATAACTGCCCTTGTGGATCAATAAAATCTGTCTAAGTGTCTAAATTAAACAAAAATAATCATT
Organism: Odontamblyopus lacepedii; assembly: GCA_034769755.1. Classification (NCBI taxonomy): domain Eukaryota; kingdom Metazoa; phylum Chordata; class Actinopteri; order Gobiiformes; family Gobiidae; genus Odontamblyopus; species Odontamblyopus lacepedii. The sequence continues at coordinate 4,361,890 of CM068364.1, read as the reverse complement.
GTATCGTGATGTTTCTTTGCAGAATAATTATAACACTAAACTTTGGTATCGTACATACAGTAAGTTTAGGTTGGTATTATCTTTTAGTGTAATTCTGACGTATCTCTGCCTGTTCCCCTCCCGTCCTGCAGGCGGAGAACCTCCTCCTGGACGCCGACATGAACATAAAGATCGCGGACTTCGGCTTCAGTAACGAGTTCACGATGGGAAACAAGCTGGACACGTTCTGCGGCTCTCCTCCGTACGCCGCCCCCGAGCTGTTCCAGGGGAAGAAGTACGACGGGCCCGAGGTGGACGTGTGGAGCCTGGGGGTGATTCTCTACACGCTGGTCAGCGGCTCACTGCCCTTCGACGGACAGAACCTCAAGGTACAAACGCACCAGAGCGAAGAGCCAAACAAACGGGACCAAACAGAAAGGCAAAGACAAGGGGATGAATGTTCAAATAGACGATTATCACAACAGAAGGAAGCGCCGCCGTGTTGAGTCGCGGCACTTCACGTCAATGTTTTTCTACGGCAAAAAACCTGTGGAAAAGTGTCGCATATTTTTGAGCAGCTTCATAAATCTGCCCCAACACCAAATCTTCATCCAACAAGGAACAAAGAACCGATTCTGTCCATGAAGAATTTACCCACAACGATCGAGGGAAGAAAGACGAAAACTTAAAGGAAACGACGACGAGCATCAGCGAAACGACTGAGCAAAACTAACGTTATGGTCCTGAAGAAAACAGAAATAACTTGTTCACTCAGTTCACTCAGATTGATTCTGCAATTAAAACTAAAAATCAATTGTGTGATGTCGATATTTTTGCATAAACTGAGAGATTTGTGCGGTTTAAATGGTCGGCATTTAGTCTGTGAACATCTGTAGCATTTAAACTGCACAAATCTCTCAGTCTGTGCTGATATCGACATCACAAAATCGATTTTTAATTTAAATTCTTGAATCAGTCTGAGGGAACAAGTTATTTATGTTTTATTCCTGACCATAACGTTAGTATTGCTCAGTAGTTTCGCTAATTCTCATCGTTCTCCTTCAAAACAGGTAGAAAATTATAGAAAACGTTTGTATTTCGTTTGTGCTGTGACAGTTTTCATTTGTGCGAGTTTATTTCTAAAATTATGAATATTTCTGCGGTAATTATAGGACGTTACTTCCGCTCAGCTGACGGCGGCAAACTCCACAAAACGAGTGACGATAAGCGATCTCAGGCTTTTGTTTTGAGCTCAATTTAACATTTTGAGGGTCTGGACGACGTCATCGGCCGAAAATAAAACTGCGAATATCTTAAGAACAAGAATCACACAAACAAAACTTTTTGCAGCACAAAACCGCACAAACGATTGACTCCAGTTTGGATGTTTTAGAGCAGTAGTGCCCAATACGTCGATCACGATCGACCAGTCGATGTCAATGTCGGTAGATCGCCAAGGTAGATCGTAGTGTAGTATTCGAGACCGTTTCTTTACGGTCTTGGACGGCGTTTGGACTCGGTCTTGGTCTGACTCTCGTCCAGTGTGATCATATTTCATTAAGGCCGCTGCTATTGGCAATAAACTCATACCGACCGATGTGGAGGAGCGCGGGGTGCGTCTCTACAGCCGATGCGCTCGTCTGGAGTCCGCGGACACTGCGCGGCGCGTCACAACACACACCCCGAGCGCTCGCAGCTTGTCCACAACACCCTCGCGTAACAGTGTGTGTCACACTGCAGGTTAAACTTCTTAAAACATTCTCCCTGTCCATCTGCCTCACTTTAGTGCACCGCCTTTTCGCGCTCTCGTTCCTCCTGCAGCGCATACAGGCCCCGTCCTCAGTGCGCGCTGATTAGCCTAGAAGGGAAAGACGAAATACGATGCAAAACTAATCTAAATTGTTACCACAGCGGCACGGTGGCTGAGTGGCAACACTCCGGCCTCACAGCAAGAAGGTTGCGGGTTCGATCCCCGGGTCGCCCGGGCCTTTCTGTGTTTGCATGTTCTCCCCGTGTCTGGATGGGTTTCCTCCGGGTACTCCGGTTTCCCCCATCAACCCAAAACATGCCCGCACCCCTATGAACTAACATGTTGTCCACCCTCCTGTGGGTTCACCACCTGCAGAGGGGTTCATAGGGGGGGTCAGGTGCTATGAGTAGACCCAGCCGGATTAAGCGGGAGAAGATGGATGGATGGATGGTGTTACCACAAAGCGGTATTACAGCACAGAGCAGACCTACCGCAGCATGCATCTGTATTTGTCACGACGCGTGTTTGGTAAATGTGCAGAGGCTGTAAATGCCACTGCAAAACCAATAAGATATTGTAACTCCAGTGGAACTTGAATAGAAAAAAAAAAAAAAACCGGTTTAAAACACTCTTTATTTACTTTCTTCAGTTTTGTGTAAAGTGCCAGAGGAAGTTCTCTAAATGAATGAGCTCGCAAACTGTGGGTGAGGGTCCAAAAAAGGGCACAGAGTGTTTGCGTGCAGTACAGTTTGTTTGGCTTAAATAAACATTTATCAGACAAAATGGAGACAGATCTATAAAAACTTATTTATGTGAGTCAGCCTTTTACCATCTGAAGTCATTAAGTCCATGTACCGTTCCACCAAGACTGATTCTAAATATATTTATAAATAAATAAATAATTAGTTTTTAATTTTTTAATTACATTTTTGTAGTAGGTAGATCATTTTGACCTCGTCATTTTAAAGTAGCTCGCATGCTGAAAAAGTGTGGCCACCCCTGATTTAGAGCATTTTGAAGCTTCCTGTGGGGCTGGACGACCCCAATTTGATCTGTAAAACAATCGTTAATTTCTCCAAAACTAAAGAAGCACAAGCGAAGCACAAAGATGGAGGCCAGAAAAACCTCGGTCCTACTTTAGACGCGCCCTGAACTACTCATCGTCCCTTTGTTTATCTCCTCGTCCGTGCTTAACCCTCGTATTTCTGTGTTTGTGCAGGAGCTTCGTGAGCGCGTGCTGAGGGGCAAATACAGGATCCCCTTCTACATGTCCACAGACTGTGAGAACCTCCTGAAGCGCTTCCTGGTGCTGAACCCGGGCAAACGGGGCACTCTCGAGGTGAGGGAGGACGCCCGAAATGTAAATATACGACGCTTTTCTACGTTTAAACCGCACCGTGGCAGCATGACGTGTCCACCGGGGGCGCTGTCTGTCCCCGCTCCACGTGTCCTCCTCCGTCTCTTCTTTGGTTCGATGATTTTAATGATTCATTTGTCACGTGTTTATGTTTGGTTCAAATTGTGGCTGGATTGTGGGTAAAAATCCGAGAACTAGAGTAATCAGATAACCCAGTAATTCGATCTGATTTTGGTTTTGGTGTGTTTACGGCTCAAGAGAAATCTGATCGTCAAACACCTGGTGACGCGTATCAGTGAATCAGTGGATTTTTAGAGTATCTTTTGTATTTGGAAAACAAAGTACAAAGACTTTAAAAATAACTCGTTTGTAATCTTAACATTTCCTCTTTAGTTTGTCACTTTTTGCATATTTTCCTTGTCAAAACCTCAGCGAGAAATCGGATTACGCACGTCAGACGTAACTGTTTACAGATAATCCGATTATGATCAGATTTCCGTGCGCATGTAAACAAAGTCGGTGTAGTGTGTCTTTAATTTTCATTTCCACTATTTGACCCGATTATTTCGATCATGAATCAGCTGAAGCTTAAACCAAGTCAGGAACAACAATAAATGGGACTGGATCAGATTTAGCAGAGCACGAGTCAGTACCTCAGGAGTGTTTTTAAGGAGTCTGGATTATTTTCAAGTTAATGTAAAGCGATATCAGCACCATGGAGACAAGCAGGTTATGCAATGTTACAAGTGCTGCTTTTAAAATAGCAATAAGACAATAAATCCAATGGGGAAAGTGCAGCGCAAACAATTCAGGAAAGATCAAATTTTGCCCTGATTATGTGTTTTATTCTCAGTATTGAATTGATGCTTTTAGTTTTGTTGCTTGTAATATTTGATGCTCATTTCCGTGTCAGTCATAGACCAATATTGTGTATATAAGTGGACGTGGCTAAACCGCTGCCGTGTCTAAATAGGAAATGAACGTGGGTCGACCCCGGCTCCAGTTCACTTTGTATTGGGGAAAAAAAAAAAAAAAAAAACGTCGCCGCTCTAACTGCTGCTGTCGGGCTCCTCCTTTCGGTCTTAAAATGTTCCTAGTGGGGATGTCCCGATCCGATATTCAGGCTCTTTTATGAGTATCGGACAGTATCGGATTCAGTCACGAGATCGGACCGACCCGGTTTCACGCGTTTTTTGCGGCAGCTGCAAATCAAAACGCCGCCATGTCGCTGTGTGGGACTTTTCACTCATGGATGTATGTGTTTTCGCCGCAGTGGTCCCTCGGTTTACGTTCTGAACATCACCCGCGATAGGCAAAATCCGCGAAGTAGAAAAACCCTGTAAACACTGTAAAACTCCCCGGTGGTGTGAGCGGGGAGGGGATCGCGCCGCACAAATCTGAAAAACACAGTTACGGGGGAGTTGTTGTTGGTGCTGTTTTTTATTCTTATAAACAGACTTGCACCTTCGATTACACAGAAAACAAAGCGCGGGCTCTCCCTCGGCCAATCAGAACGCAGAACACAATACGCATTCATACGCTGTAAACAAAACAAACAAAAAATCTGCAAAAGGTGAACCGCGTTATCATGAGGGACGACTGTACGACTAAACAGTAGTCAAAACGGCGACGCAATCACTGCGAACAAACAGTTTGTCGTGGAGGAACCAGCAGAGCCACTTTAACACGACCGGTTTGATTCGTCACTTACAAAAGAATCATCCGGACGAGCTTGAGATTTACAAGAGCAAAACGGCAAAGCCACAGCAGCGAACACTGGCCGAGGTATCAGATTAGTATCGGAAAGAGCGCTCCTTAAAAAACCGGATCAGAAGCCAAAAAATCTTGGTCGGGACACGGTCTAAGTTCCTCTTAACCGACTTTACACGATCCTGCTGTTTTTATTTCGCTTTTTGGACCATAAATGAACCTTTAGTGCTTCATGGAACTCCAAATTTGCTCCTATAACTGCTTGTCTCGGTGAGCTTCATTTGACTGGAGCCACACTCTCTTAGTTCTTTATACAGTCTACAGTTTAATTTAGTATTTGATCCTCATTTGTCAACCTTACTTGGAGTAACGATATTTCTATACATTAAGTTTTCTATATGCTCCCGTTGCTCGCGTCCTATTTTTGTCTCTAATTCACTTAAAGCCGCGGTGACGTCAGGACTTACAGGAAGCGCCTCTCTCCGCTATAACAGAGTTACTTTTTACCGGATTAAACCTCCTGCGTTTGGTCACATGTTCGGGCCTGAGCTTCGGGTTCGAACTCTCCGTGAAACGTTACATCGGAGGTCACACGCTGATAATTAATTTGGCTCCGGTTCATCACAAAAGATCAGTCTGTCCTGAAATCCAAAAAAGAAGGGATCAAACTATCACAAGCTGAAGTTCAGTCTTGCGTAAGAATCTGTCGCTCTTTAAGTTGCACTGTGGAACTTTCCTGGTGTTTTTTCTGTTATTCCTTCGCTCGGGATGTTCCACAGTTTGACATTAAGCTAATTTACCTTGCGTTTATTCAATTATTAGTGTTTCTATTGAATAAAATGCCTTGCGTAACATGAAAAGTTACGCAACATGAACAGTTACGCAAAGTGAATCTGAAAAGTTACACAGTGTTTCTCTAATGAAAACACTAAAGTTTCAGGGCTTTTTATCATGAAAAATACAGTTTGTCTCGTAAATATATAAATGTACCCAGAGATTTGGCTGCGGTCGCGTCCCTTCTGTTTCTGCGTGGATCCTCGTCTGGGA